>ML675618.1:2559511-2777022 GCA_007922155.1 Mesoclemmys tuberculata
AAAGAAAGAAAGAAAGAAAGAAAGAAAGAAAGAAAGAAAGAAAGAAAACTCTTTGTAGCTTTGTTTTAAATGTCCTGATACTTAAGGCATAAACGTGGCGATCGTAATAATAATATTTTTAACAGCTAGCATGGAAAGTAGTTGTATCAAATTAACTTGTTGCTCGTTTTACTGTTCATGTTTTCTATTTGCTTTTATTTTCTTTAATGTATACAGACAGTAACTCATGCAAGAATAAGACTGAGGCATTGACCTACTAGAATTGTTTTCTTAGACTATAAATGCAAGTTGCATTTGAGGTGGGAAAAAGACAGCAAAAACTACATGAAAATCCAGTGCTTTCCAAATATGGGATATTAACCATCACTGATCTCTCTAAACTCAAAATCCCATGGTCATATGTCCAAAAATTGTTTGTTAAACAATGGTAAATCCAAGATTATGCGGTGAGGCTTGTGAAGAAAATTGCACTCTAGATATATATCCTAATAGTCTGGGGAAATGTCATTGCTTACGTTGCCAAACGCGGTAAGGTGGAAAGTTTTAGTCATGTAAATATCTCAACGCATTTTCAGTCATGTTCAGTGCATGACTTAACTCAGTTGGAACAGCATGTGAACACTTCGCACATGGAAAAAAGAGAAATGTCTATTTTTTCATTGTTTCTCTTCCTGTTTACTTCTCTGTGTTATGTTTTTGATCAGTGAGATAGCTTTCCACGAGATATCACGTTTCTGGACAAGAGTATTTCGAAGATTTAATTGGTCTTTACATTGTAAAGACAAAGAATAAAACTTTCACAGTCGCCCCGAAACTGACGAAGCCCTAGTTCTAGAAAGTCTTTACGGCCTTGAAGGGTTTGTAATGGTCATGCATCAAATATGCTCCCGCCCCACTTTTACAGGTGTTTGGCTAGTGTTAAAGGAATGTTAACTTGCTGATGTGCGTATAGATGTACAGAGAGACATTCGTAAGAATAAATATATGTATTTATCAGTAAAACCCAGAAGTAGATTTCTTACTTATGTGTCTCATCCAGCCACCTAGAAAAACAACTCAAAGGAACTGGTTCCTTGAGTAATATGTTAAGACTATGTAAATACAATACGTTTGCAAAACGACAGAAAATCTGAGCAGACACTGAAGTTACGATATTTTTATTTAATGTCTGTAAACATCTATGACTGGAACTTCTCGTGTAGTTTTTGCATGTATTTAGTATTGCGGACTTCGGATGATCTAGATTGTTAACATAATGTTATTTTACAGCTACAGTCGAGTCAGTGAAGACAGCGAGTGGCTACTTTATTGGGAATATTTCAGATGCTGCTGGAGGTTTAAAGTGGCAATTAAATATTAAATGATGTAAAGAAACCCTACGTCTCTTTGTTATATCTGCAGCGGTTTAAAAGCTTTATTTGGACAAAGTCTGTGATTCAATGGGTTACCCTGAAATAATGTTTTTATTTATTTAAATGGTTTCACTTACTTGGAGCCTTAGCTCCAAATTAATGCACCAAAATAATAACTTTCAGGATGGCTTTTGAACTTAGTCAAACTGTAAAACCCAGTGTAGACTCTTGTGTTTCTATCTTAGCGGTGTGACAGCTCTCTTTGGACTTTAGTTTGTTGTATTTAGGACATGAATTTTCTCTAACCTCTTTATCCACCCCACGAGTTCACTATTTTGAGGTCACCATTTATATAGCTCTCTGAAATATATCATAGACACATATAGTTTGGAGAGGGTATTTGTTCCTCTGACAACTTTGGAGGAGCAGAATTGTTCAATGTAGCAGCGTTTTACTCACCGGGTTCTGAGCCGCATCAGTGCGCCCCCTGCTGACCATCGGTGCTCGTACAGAGCACTTCAAAAGTTTATTTTGCTCAGTAAACCGTATCACACAAAATTAACGACAACCAATAAAATTATCTTATATGTTTCAACTGTAAAAGTCCAAAACAAAATAAAGCTAGTTTTAGTGAAGCTAGAAAGCGCTGGTTTGGCTTCGTTCTCTTTGGCTGAACTAGGGTCCTTTTATCTAAAGCCCAGTGCACAAACATATAGCTTAATGTGACTAGTGTTCTTCCTTTTATTTCTTTCTCTATGGCAACCAATATGTTCCGCTCAGAAATGTTCCCCCATCAAGGAAACAAATGATCTTGAGGGAGCAGCTCTATACGGCATCTGTTCCAATGGAGAACGCAGAGTTAACCCCAGTCAAAGGAGACGCTGAGCACGTCAACAAGAAGTGGAAAATGAGCGATTCTTCTCCCCCAAAACTGAAACCTATACCTCCTTAGTTTTACAAGTCATTTTATTGATTTGAGTATCGACCGTTTCCAAAGAAGTAACTAATTCTAGGAAATTACAGTGATCACGAGCTGTTGTGTATCCAAAAGAGCAGAAAAGTGCAAATAAAATAGAATACATGAGAATAAAAATAAATGAAAGTAATGTAATGGATATTTAAGCCTGGGTGAAGTTTTCAGCAGCAGTATCTGGCCTACTAATTTCACCTTACATTATTTATCACATTATTTATCACACTGACCTAAACGCTATAAAAGAGTTTCAGATCATTAGACTGTACCTCTCAATTAGATGGGAATTCAGGGAAAGTGGATCTAGAGGAAAGAAAAACTGTCAGAAATGAGAAACAAAGTGAAATCTGGTTTGCAATGTTCAAGCCACAATCTCCTTTGAGAATAAAATGAAGGGATGTCCTGGTTAGTTTTGATTGATTATACTCTTTCTGATGGACTTTCACTACAGCGCTCTAGATGTTGTGCTTAACCGTCTGTTCCCTAGTTACAATATTAACCCTATGTGTGCACCACCGCTCTCCTCCTCTTCATCTTCCTCCCCCAGCACCAGACTGGTTTCTTTCAATCCCCATCTCTCAGCAGGTGTCCACTTCTCTACTTTTTGCCTTGCCCCTCAGCACACTATTGCTGTTCAAAGCTGATTTTCCCCCATCCTCGGAAAAGATTGTCCTGAAGAAACATTTGAAAACAATAAATATTTATAATCCTTCAGTCTTTAGAATCTATAATAATTTCTAGGGCTTCCTCTCCTCTCGCCCCCCCCCGTGCTACAATAATTAACAGTGCCCAGAAAAATGAAGTAGTAACCAGAAGCTCCCAGTACTAAAGAATTGCTTTACTGCCTGGAGCTTTAGAATCAGCTTTTTATGTCATTTTTCACTAAGACTTATTTTTAGGGGGGCAGGTGGGTTTTTTTGGGGGGGGGTCATTAAGCTTGCTTTCTTCCAGAGAGTTGCCATGGGCTCCCTGTCTTGTTCTAAGCTTTTACAAATAGATTCACAAGACTTTAAAGAAAACAAAAATAGAGAAAAAATTAAAAACACTTACCGACGAGACTTCCAAGATTTAGAGGGTTTTGGTTTTTTTTTTTTAATTTTGTATTTTTTTATTTTAATAAGGTGACAGGGGGAAAATCATGTTCTCAACTCCAGCGAAACGATCCATGCTAAGATTTTCCTTTGCACTGACTCCACTAAGCCCAGCTCTCCACTTGTCTATTATTTTCACCAAAATATATGAAAATTTATGCAAATGAAAATCAGCACTAACTGTTCTCCCCTTGTTATACTTTGGATTTTTTTTTCCAGACAAAACAATCACACTGCAAGGGAGGGGGTGGGCGAGAGTTGGGGAACTAAGTTGTTGGTTGTTGGGTTTTTTTGTTTGTTTTGGGGTTTTTTTTTAATAAAACACAAAACTCCAACACAAGCTTATTTTTTGTTGTACGTGTGTACAATATTTTTATGATTTTTTTTTTGAAGAAAGTAGATTTGTTTGCAGAGGCGCTATCACGTTTCATCAGGCCACCTGAGACGGCTTTTGAAAGCGTGTACTGTGAAATTCATAGCAGTAATTTAGACAAAATCCTCACTGTATATTAATGAAAGACGGCCCCATGGCACCGTTCCTATCCTCCCCATTCAGTGTAAACAAAACCACGAGACTCACTCGGTTTTTTGAGCCTGATCCAAGCAAAATCGGCTGGAAAGGAAAACATGGGGTTCTGGCACTGACTATTCAAACGTCTGCACCTGGAGATCTCAGATTTATTCAATGAAATCTGTGTTAGATCTTTTATACATATAAAATTAAACCTTTGGAGGACGCATGGGAACAAAAAAAATCGTTGTGTTTAGGGTTTAGTTACCATTACTCTTCAGATCTGCATACTTCACATTAATGGTTTTTCTAAACCTACCTAAGATGGTATCTTTTACCGTGCAAGCAGGAGTTGGACAGGGTCCTAAATAAATTCTGCTAGTCTACAGTTAATCTTCAAATCACGCAATTGCTGTTGGGGATGTGCTGGAAGCTGAACGCAACTAGCTGAATTTTGTGTGGAAATTATTAACTGAAAGAGGGGGACGTTATGTTTCACATTTTAATGTGACCATGATGCATTTTTCTATCTATAGGCGCGCACACACTATATGTATATATGCATTATACATGATGGATACGGACAGGCTTAGTAGCCTGTGTGGATTACACAACACAAACACAATCATTAGTAAAGATGTGTTCCTTGAATGTCCGAATTGTGTTATTTCATTGGAAATCCCCGAGGAGTGTTCAATTTGCCCTTGTTTTGGTTGCCACTTTCTCTTTTTTCTTGGTTCACTGAGGTTGCCTGTGTGCAGCGTTTCCGCTTGGTCGCATCTCTCTCTCTCTCTCTCTCCTTCTCCTTCCCCCGCCCCCCTTAACTCTTTCAGCTGGACTAGAAATAATAAAACGTTTCATGCAACCAGATCGGTTTCCTGCGAAATACCATCGTTTGCAAAATAAGAAAAAAAATATTAGGGGAAAAAAGCACATTATATACACGTAACGGTAGGAAACGGGGACAGAACACCGTTTGCTGGCCCTGGAGCCTGAATCAATTCGGATTGGTTTTTTAATGATAAGCATTCAGCTGTAACATATTTTATTATAATCCACATGGTCGGAAGCTTGAGTTGTTCTGTTCGGTACAGGCAATGTATTGTGCCCCTTCTCAAATACGGTAGCTATTAAACAGCTCCGCGCAGAGGGTCCAAAGACATATAGGCTGCGTTATAGTTTCCACGCATCCAGGGCAACTCAGAAACTAAAACAAAGAAGCGTGCGGCTGATTGCACGTAATTAAGGGAATAACTTGCCATTTTGGCTTCGGTCTAAGATCTGGTAAGTGATCATCGCGGTGGAGACTGGCCAGGAAGCTGGGTAAATCTCAAAAGATATTACCTCACCCTCCTTGCCGCTCTGACATATGCAGAGAGAGAGAAATGGAACGCAAAACTTTGAAACAGAGCAGGGCGCTCCCTTCTGTAGGTGGTGACTGTTTGATTTATGTAGACCGTAGCCTATATACAATGGCTGCGCGCAGATGCTGGGAACTATTCGCCCAGGAGGAGACTCATGTGCATACAAGTAAAATAAATGCATTATTAGCCGGTGGTTTTCTCGCTTCCCCTCGTCTTTCTTTGCATTCCTCCCTACCCCTACTCCTACCCCCATCCTTTTTTATTCTCCTTCTCGCCCCCTCCCCCACACGCCCAAGTTGCTCTGTGTTGGGAGAAGTCAGATTTATTCGCTGGGCGTGAAGAGTTAAGATGTTGAGGGGGAGCAGAAGGGAGGGGCCGGGAAGGGAGCTGGAGGAGGAGGAGGAGGAGGGGGTGCAGATTTCCAGCTTCTACGCCACTTTGCCTAAATTAAAAAGCAACCAATCGGAACGGCCGGAAGGGGGGGCCTCGCGTCCGGAGCCAGTCATTCCGGGGCTGTCAATCACTCAGCGGGTCTCCAATCAGCGGGGGCCCTGGCGCTCGACTTCCTCGGATTTGGGAAAGGGTGGGGTGGGGCGGCGGGGCGCGCGCTCGGCGGAGGGTAAACATTCGGCCGTCCCCGCGCGGCGAGGGAGGGAGGGAGCGCGAGCGAGCGCGAGCTGTCAGGGAGAGCGAGCCGGGGAAGGGGGAGGCGAGCTGCGCCGCGCCGCTCCGCGCCGCTCTCCTCCCAGCACCGCCAGGGCACGCTCTGCGAGCCTGGCAGCCAACTTCCCCCCCACCCCGCTCCCCGCCTCCCCCCCGCTCCCCCCCCCGCCGGAGTTAGTGTCTCAAGGATCCCCCTAGATGCACACACACAGCCGCACACCTCTCCACCCGGGCGCTCCTCCTCCGCAGCCAGCGGCTGGGATTAAACGCCAAAAACTGCCGGGGAAAGGGGAGCGCGGCTCGCCCTCGCTCTCGCCTCTCGCTCGCTCTTTTCTTTTCCTTTTCTCCTCTTTTTTCTTTTTTTGGTGGGGAGCTGCCTGAAAAGGGAGGGGGGGGAAGATGCCTCATCCCGCCGGCGACTCCAGCGAGAAGGCTCCGAAGGGACCTGTCTTGCCCAGGGAACGCCGCGCGCCGGCCAGAGCCCAACTTTGAAGCCATGCCGCATCCCCTGCACCGCCGCCACCCGCCGCAGCCCAGGAAGTTTTCCTAGGACGCCCACCGAACTTGGCCAGGGGAGAAGAGGCGCCCGGGAAGCAGGGAGACGGACGCACGCACCGAGAGACGGACGGACGGACGGACGGACAGAGAGACCCCCCCTCAGCCCGGCCGCCCGCACAAAGCCTTCCGCGGGGAAGGGGGAAGAAAAGTTTCCCGGGAGCGGAGGGGAAGGCGGCGAGGGCGAGATGCGCTCCTGAGGGAGTGACGAGGACAAGGGGGCTCGCGCTTGTCCCCCCCACCCCACCCCCTTCCCTTGGATCCCCCCCCCGCCAAAAGAAGAGGCGCTAACAGGTGAACGCCGCTGACGGGAGATCGGGGGGGCGGGGGGCATAAAGCCCAAGCCCGGCGAGGAGCCCAGCCCCGCGCCCCGGCTCCCGGCAGAGGCTGCTGACAAAGGGAGCCCCCCGGCCGTGCGGCTCGGTGGCACGCCAGCAGGCAGCGGGGGAGGGGAGGGGAGCGGAATGGCCACCGCGGCGTCTAACCCGTACCTGCCCAGCAACAGCATCCTGGCCGCCGGCTCCATCGTGCACTCGGACTCCGGGGGCGGGGGCATGCAGCCGGGCAGCGTCGCCGTCACCTCGGTCTCGGGCGGCTACCGGGGCGACCCCTCCGTCAAAATGGTCCAAAGTGACTTCATGCAGGGAGCAATGGCCGCTAGCAACGGCGGCCATATGCTGAGCCATGCCCACCAGTGGGTGACAGCCCTGCCTCATGCCGCCGCCGCCGCCGCCGCGGCCGCCGCCGCCGCCGTGGAAGCCGGCTCGCCCTGGTCCAGCAGCCCGGTGGGGATGAGCGGCAGCCCGCAGCAGCAGCAGCAGCAGCAGCAGCCCGATGTGAAAGGCAACGCCGGCCGAGACGATCTGCACGCCGGGACGGCGCTGCACCACAGGCCACCCCACCTGGGGCCCCCACACCAAGGCCACCCGGGCGCTTGGGGAGCCACCACCGCCGCCCACCTGCCGTCCATGGCCGGCGGACAGCAGCAGCAGTCGCTCATCTATTCCCAGCCGGGGGGCTTCACGGTGAACGGGATGCTGAGCCCTCCCCCCGGCAGCCAGAGCTTAGTGCACCCGGGACTGGTGAGGGGAGACACGCCGGAGCTGGGGGACCACCCCGGCCACCACCATCACCACCACCACCAGCATCAGCACCACCAGCAGCACCACGGCGGGGTCAACAGCCACGACCCCCACTCGGACGAGGACACGCCGACCTCGGATGACCTGGAGCAGTTCGCCAAGCAGTTCAAGCAGCGGCGGATAAAGCTGGGCTTCACGCAGGCAGATGTGGGCTTGGCCCTGGGCACCCTGTACGGGAACGTCTTCTCCCAGACCACCATCTGCAGGTTTGAGGCTCTGCAGCTCAGCTTCAAGAACATGTGCAAGCTCAAGCCTTTGTTGAACAAGTGGCTGGAGGAAGCCGACTCCTCCACGGGCAGCCCCACGAGCATCGACAAGATCGCAGCCCAGGGCAGGAAGAGGAAGAAGCGGACCTCCATCGAGGTGAGTGTCAAGGGGGCCTTGGAGAGTCACTTTCTGAAATGCCCCAAGCCCTCCGCCCAGGAGATTACGAACCTAGCGGACAGTCTGCAGCTGGAAAAGGAGGTGGTCAGGGTTTGGTTTTGCAATCGGAGGCAGAAAGAGAAAAGGATGACCCCCCCGGGGATCCAGCAGCAGACACCCGACGATGTCTACTCCCAGGTCGGCAACGTGAACTCCGACACGCCGCCCCCACACCACGGACTGCAAACAAGTGTGCAGTGAGAGTCACAACAGAGTAAGGGAAAGGAAGAGAGGCGAGAAAGGGAAAGGGGGAGGGGGACCACCACACACAACAATCCGGACTTGTTTAGACTGATTTATATATATATAAATATTTATATATATATAAATCAGTCCAAACAACGTATGAATATGAAACGTTTGGAAAGGTCCATCCGAGCGCTAGCATTTATACTGTGGTGGGGAGGGGGTGGAGATGCATAATGCACCAAAACTGCAGATGTGTTGGGTTTTTTTCTGGGTTTTTTTGGTAAACATTTCTAAATTATCCCCTATTGCAGCGATGAACAGTACCCACCTCTCCTCTCCCCCTACTCTTCCCTCACCCCAAAAATGCCCCCCAGAAGGGCTGTCTTGTATGAATCACGGAAAGTTTTTTTCGCCAACACACACTTTTCTGATATTTTTTTAATGGGCGCAATTAAAAAAGGGGGGGAAGCGGAAGCAAAATCATCTGGCTGATCCGAAGGTGCCTGCTGCATTCCAGGACCCTGTTTTTCTTGGCCAAATCACATAATTGGTGCAAGATATCACCTCTGAGAAAAAAAGTATTCTGTAAAATTAAGAGTCACTTTCTCCAGGGGGAGGGAAAATAGGAAATATGAACACTTCACTAAAAACAAACATTGTATGGAGAAGCAAAATATATATTTATTTCCATATTTTTGAGATAGATAGATATAACAAAAATGTGGAAATAAAGATCCGCATACCGAAAATTGACCCTGAAAAGAAAAGGGGGAGAGACAGACAGGGTGGAGGGAAGAGGAGAGGTTGTTGGTCCCTAAAGTTCGAGCCCTATAGAAGAACTTTGCATGAATTAAGGGAAACAGCTAGAGAAAGGGAAATACTTTAGGGCTGTCAAAGTCGTGCTTCTGAGGGCTGCCAATCATCCTGGAAGATTCCTTAAAAAATCCACTGCTAATATTTTTTTTATTCATATTTTTATTTTTATTTCTGGACTGATTCAGATAAAGGGATTTAGAAGGACTGAGCATCTGCAGCTGCACTTATCTGAACTTCTCCTCTCCTAAATCCGTTGCCAACTTTGATTGAATGGGTGCTGTGGATGTGATTATATAATACTGCCATTTCCAAGCAGTGTTTTTGGTAGGTTTTAATAAACAGACTTTTCAAAAAGACGGCAATATAGAATTGTTAGATCCGTTGTTGATCTAAAAATATTTGCTTTATATTTTCATTAAATGACTTCTTTTAATATTTTATTCAGAATACCTATGAACTGCTGCAAAACGGTAATTTATTTTTCCCCAGATCTTGTATTACGTGTTTTTTTCAGACGAGCACAAATCAAAATGAAATGAAAATATGGACAGTTGTTAGGTAATAAGGGTATCTTTTGATGTGATAATTTGATTGTAATTTAATTTGAGTAGTGATTCCGTAAGAGCTGATTGAGAAAATAAATTTGTTAGAATGAAATAGTCTGTGTCTGATGCATAAACACTGTGTCGAAAAAGTTCTCTTAAGGAAATATTGCAAATACTTAAGTGATAGAATTAAGGATAACCTGCTTTCTCTACATCACTTAAGGTATCTGGAAATGTAGAGTTCCAGTATTCATGCTGTGAGCATTTTAGTACAGTAGGCATTCCTTATAAATCCGCATAGAGTAAATTTCCATAGAGTTTTTCATAAATATCCCTGTGTTAGGGGATAATATGGTAAGATTAGAGAATAAAAGGCCACATTCTTTTAAATGTTTATTTTATTTTAAGATTAAACTTCAGTGCAGTAGATGTCTACGTGTATCGACTGATAATTAATGGCTAATACTGACAGCAGTTTTGTTTTTAAAAGTTTAGTCTCTTTTCTCTGTTTTCAAACTGAAAAAGAAGGATAGGGGCTTTTAAAGTTTAAATTATTTTGACACGTTTTATGTCTGTATAATATTTGTATTTAATTTATCTTTATAATTTAAAGAAAGGTACTTTTTCAAAAAATATAGATAATTATACTTTCAAAATCCTACCTACGGTCCGCCTAGTTTACCATTTTTGTTGTTGTTGCTTTAGGCCTTTTGTACGGGGTGTGAAGTGGTGTAGTACAGTTTTTCCTTCACTCGACAATAGTGTTGCCATTCCTTCTTTACAACAAATGTGTGTATAAGTAATGTTAAAGATGCCAATAGATGCACTAGACAGGCTGTCATATTTATCTGCTAAATTTATTGCAATATACACACAAGTGATGAATATTTCAGCTCTTCATTTTGAGTTGGTAAAGTTGTGGAAACTAGAGATCTAAATGTAATGCCTCTATGTACCCCTTAAAACATATTCTAGATAAATATTTTATTTTTTTTATTAATGTAAGCTTTCAGTAGTCTCTGGTTTCCCCCGTTCACCAATGTTCTTCCCCCTTCCTTCTTTCTCGCTATGTGATATTGAGGCAGGGGTTAAAACCCCAGAAAACTGCTGTAGAAACAACATACATTTATTCCTTTCAGATAGGCCTTGTGTCACTTTCATAAATCAAATCCAACCAGATAGCCGTGTACTGGGATGCATTATTTTAACACCAGATCGTAGTAAATATTACACTCTTGTTGATTTGTGAAATCCGGAAAGGCCATATTAGAAAAAGAAAAGGTGAAAGGATACAAGACAATTTCATTTCTTCTCTTTGTTTAGTTTAAGAGCTTCCCAGTAATTTTATAAGTGGGAGGGGGGGGGGAAGACGAGGAGGAATTAACAGTTTTGCTACATACGAGGAAAATCAGAATGGACTTCCAGTTTGGAAGCAGTGGGTTTGTTTTTATGTGATGGATACTATTAACACGTGAGGTGGAATCCTCTTTTTCACACATGAAGGGTGGTGGCTTATTAGACATGGAGTAGGTCTATTTAAATTTCTTAGTGGTATTTGGTTACTGGATTTGGATGACAACAAAAAGCTAACATTAGGCTTCACACTGGTTTCTATTAAAAGGCAATCTTTGCGGATTTCTGCATAAGAAGGGCTGATTTTTAGGCTAGAGGAATAACATTTGGTAGTAGGGACGTGCAAAATCTGTCCATTCTGTGCACTTATTATGCGCAAAAAGTGAGGCCATGTTTTTTTTCCCCCCAATAAGAAATTGAATCCTTTGAATGTACTTAGGAACTTCAGGGTTGTGAGTCTATGGGATAATAAGAGGTAGATAATACGTGAGAGGTTTTGTGTTAAGGGTTATATTGTTACACATGTAAATAATGAAAATATTGTTATATATCGCTAGATCTCTTAATGAATTTAGCAATTGTATTCATTTATAATATCCGTGTTCTGTGTTTGGTAATTAAGTCTTCATAATTTTTCCTTATTATTATTTTTCTACTTAAAGGAAAGCCAAATGTTTTACAAAGTTATGTTTGATCAGTCTGGTTAATCCCGAGATGTGATTATTTTTAGTTTACATTTTCATTTTCTGCAGTCCTCTACTGCGCCCTAGTTTTCTCATTGACATCCCATCCTTTCCCCGGCTAGTCTGTGTACTAGAAAGCATTTTCAGGTGTATTTAAAATAGTCACCTCACTGCTGTTGATCCATATATTTTCGGAACATAGCAAAGAGCTATACCTTGGTTTAAAAATACAACGGTTCATATCTGAAATGATCTTTAAAGATTCTTTATGCTTTAATGTAGTGACTGGTGTTTGCACATTACATTGCTCATAATTTGTTTTGTATGAATGGTTTTAAATGGAACGTTTAGAGAATAATTGGTTCTAATATGAAATGCAGTATATACTATTGATAATTTTATCAATAAGTGTAATATTTTAAATAATTTTAACAATTAAATTTGTTTTTTTAATTATATATTTGTAAAATATTTATCCTGTTGAAAACAACAATATATTGTTGTATTTATTCGTTTATTTTTGTAATAAATGATCAACATCTTCAAGCTAAAGAAAAATTGACACTTCTATATATTTATATAGATATACCTTTTAAGATACAGATATATTTGTTCCAATTTGGATGTAAATAGAAGAAAATACATCTACAACTGGCAACTTTCAAGACAAAATTGTAGAGATGATCTTCTTGCCATATGTAGTTTAGTTTGCCTAAGTTCCAGGGTAATTAATCAAACTCTAAAAGACATGCAACAAGTATTGGCCCTGAATGCAGGCTTGGAATTATGTAGGATATGGATTGATTTTTATAAGCCCAGGAATATAGATACTGCAAGGAAATTGGTCTTCTTGAACATGATGGAGGGATAAAATGAATCGATGAGATATACAGGTAAAACCTAAGTATTTTGCTGTGTTAGGCTGAAATACTTGAATGAGTAAGGTCTCCGATGGGGAGGAGACACCTTGATATCAATGACACAGCAGTAGGAAGCTTTTTGGCTGACAATCATTTTGCTAACCAAAAAGGTTAACATACAGTGAAGAATTACAGGAAAACCTTCATCTTCTTTAATACCAAAGTAACAGAAAGCGACTATATTTGGAGTGGCAGGCTGGGTAGTGTGGGGGGCGGGGAGGGGAGAGAGAAAAGGGCAAATAGGGCTCTTACTCCTTACACAGGGGCAAAACTCTCGTTGAAGTCAATGGGAACTTTGCCTAAGTGAAGCCTGCAGCCTTTGGCCCAAAGCGGGGATGCAGTGACGCTGGGTGTAGCCTTGGGGACACTTGGCCATTTCAGCCCCTTGGGGCTGTTGTTAACCTGTGGCTGAAGGTCACTCCCATGACGTCATGCCCACTAGTTCTGCATCAGGGGCTTGACCTTGACTGCAATAAGGAAATAAGGGTGCTGCGTTCTTTAATCTTTAACCCAGCCTGTCACCCTGGGAAAGGAAAATTCATAGGCGAGATATGCTGTTTCATCGGAAACTTTGACTCTCTTAGCTCGGAATAGGTAATATTCAATAGATATTTATTAGCACATGTTGTGGTATACCCCTAAAGCCTCGGACTCATTATTTCGAGCATTTCTGCTGCAGAATATGGGTTTGTTTGTGGGGCTGCTGCAATTAGAGCACTAGGTCCAGTTTGTCAGCAGAACTAGTGATCTCCTGAACTTTCCCTCGATGTTCTTGTTGCCAGAGTACATGAACATTTCTGAGTGAGAGAGAAACGAGGATAGTGTGTGTGTGAGAGAGAGAGAGCGTGCGCTGGAGGGGAGCGGGTCCAGAGAGAGATGTCCCACAGTGTCTCATCAGTTTGACTAATGTGTGGCTCGTTTCAGGTGGATGTAAGTGCATGTTTCAGGACAAAATAGGCCTTCACGTGCAATAAAGAGAGAGGCGGCAGATGAGCAGTGGCGGAGGGACGCAGCCCCTGCCTGTGTGGGTGAGCCAGCTGGAGTCAGTGTGAGAGTTGTATTTTAGAGCGGGCTGGGCTGCCCCAGGTTGTGGGAAACGAGACCTGCAGAGAGGACGGGCTCCTGCTCTGATCCCCGCAGCCGGCCAGCGCTGCTCTGGAGCGGCAGCTGCTGCAGATCCCACAAGTTGTTTTCCTCGTGGCGACCATTCAGCAAAACACACGATCCTTTCTCAAAGATTTAAATTTCGCGGATGAATTACCATACACCGGTTGCTTAGCAACTAAATTCAAGCCGGGCTAAGAATATGCAGGCTTTTTGTATTCTCATTAATAAAAATGCCACTCTGACACAGCAACCTGACTTTGGATCACTGCAACTTCTGTAAAAGCCATAGGAGAATACAACCCGGCTCCTCCATTTAATTACAGATCAGAGTGGCTTGAAATGTGATGTTTTGTTAATCTATCTTCCTAAAAGCGATGTAAAAAATAACGGCTTTTCAAGAGTGGTGGAAAACTACTTTTTTTAATGGAGCTGTCTCTTGGTGTTACTGATAGCTGTAAACTGAAACCTTTTTGAGGCACATATTCAAGTATCATTTTTTCCCATTTTTAGTTCCTTGAAATCAGAAAACATTAAGACATATGCAACCACAGAGATTAAACTGCAATTGAGGCAGAATGATGGAGAAGCAAACATCTCTCCAGAGATGAAAAAACTTCAGTAGGCAACCGCAGTCAAACTACAAAATAAAATATATTAAACTCTGTAAAGCTTGGGTTTTCTTTTTCTTTAAAGTTGTTCTGTTCAGCTTAAGTGAGCAAGTGCTTACTAAAGAAAAAACGATGGTTATAACTCTTAATGACACTTTGTTGAATGTTTGCCTCAAAAATTCAATATCCACGCCTATCGAAATTTACTTTTCGTTGTTGTTACTTCTATAGCTGGATACAAGATATGTATTTACATTACCAGAAAGTTTCCTGCCAGCATTCAGTGGTACGGGCAAGGGTGAATTATTCTACAGCATCTGGAGTTAGGGTGGCCCCTCTCTCAAGGGCAGGGCAGTACAGGCCCTGATCATTTGTGCACGGTGCTTAGCATACGAAGACATTGCTAATAATTTGGACCTTCTCTCTCTTCTTCTTTTTTTTTTTTTTTTTTTTTTTGCTTGCTATTTTGTATAAATGCATTTAGCCTCGTTGCAGAAAAGGATGGTTGTTCGGGGAGGGGCGGGGAGAAGAGATTGTTTTATTTTTTTCTTGTTTGTTTTGCTTTGTTTAGTTTTAATCAGCAAATCGTTAAAATGTTGTGCAATGAAAGTGCTACAATTAAAAATTAAGAGTAAAACAAGCAACATAAAAGTTTATTAGTGCTAGGCAGTATTTTTCACAGGGTATGTGTATAAAGGAAGGAAGGGGAACTTTGAATTCTGCCCGAATTTCCTAATTCCTCTTCACTGAAGGCCCGATTTTTATTATTAATTTTTATTTATTATTACAGAGAGTGCTTGTAGTGGGAGGTCCTCTTAGTCAAAAAACACTTTCTCTGTGTGTGTGAATGAAGAGATCTCTGTCCTTCAATAAGCTTTAGTCTCCATTCACTTTAAAACAAACAAACAAACAAAAATATACAACAAATATCTAGGTAGGAAAGGCAGTGAGGTGAGAATCTGACTTATATGTGAAGACTGTAGTCCTAATGAAACCCAAAACCACCCAAGATCTTTGTCCATTGCTTTCCTTCTTTCTACAAGATCTTTGTCCTTTGCTTTGTTTCTTTCTTCAGCCATAATAAGATGAACATCAGTTTAAATGACCAAATTTCC
Organism: Mesoclemmys tuberculata; assembly: GCA_007922155.1. NCBI lineage: Eukaryota > Metazoa > Chordata > Testudines > Chelidae > Mesoclemmys > Mesoclemmys tuberculata. The sequence goes on from ML675618.1 coordinate 2,574,922, forward strand.
TTCCACTTTACACGTATTGCTAATAAAAATTGAGATTAAAAACCAGTATTCAAATGCAGTCCTTGCACAGCAGTTGAAAATTGTGCCAGAATATATTTTCTAACTATGTGCTGAAAAATGTAATTCCAGAACAGGTGTATTTTTGTTGGCTTGGTTTGATTTTTGTTTGTTTTTTACTAAAGGGAAAAGTTTAATAACTTTTCTGAATAGTTCTATAGCATATTTCAATGACAGGAAAATATAACACGACATCAATTCTTATATTTAAAATACAAAATCAATAACTTTTACAAAACAATCTCACTGGCAAGACAATAGACCACAGTAGACATGTTTATTTTATATTTAGGTGATTTTAAATCAATTTCATTCCAGTATTTAATACCAACATAAAGCTTTAGGCATGGAAAGAACTTCCAGGACAGTGTTGTTAAATACATTCAAACTCCTTAGCAGTATATTTCTGTCCATCTCAAGTGTTCACATACAGTACTTTAAGGGTTATTGTAATGCACATAATATATAGGAAGAATTTTATTTTCAGCTATCATGGTTTGGGGTCATACTACTATACCATGCTCGCAAAAGTCTTGTCATAGTTCATGTGCAGAATTAATTCTCCCTTCTCTTTTAAAAGAATGCTGTAAAATAGCTGCATTATAAAAGAAAACAAATGGAGATTGTTACACTGATTGGACCATTTCTTAAAAGCAACATCTCGCTATCGAGATATGTATTTGAGACGACATAGACCAATATCGTTTCTTTATAAGGTGCGTGTTCAGTGTTAAAAAGCTTGATTGTGACTTGTGTCTGGGGCCTTCCTTTCAAATTGAAATGAATTGATTAAAAAAGCGGGAACTGGGACATGGGGAACCGCATGGCTGCTATATTTATGTGCACGAAACCGAAATTTAAACAAGTTGAGGCAATTTTGGATGTATAAACGTTTTATATATAGTAACCTTTTTGTTATTAGTTTTGGACATACTTGGTGGTGCTTTCCTGCCAGCGCTCCATAGAGCTCACCATACAGCATTCAGTATGCACCACAGTAAAAAGTAAATTGTTTGCTCAACAACTCCAAGCTTCATTTCCAACTAGAGTACTCATGTATACTTTAACTGAGAGTTGCACCAACTCAGGTAGCTTTCTGTAGACCACTTACTTAGAGAGCAAAGGTACAAAACTCAAGTGCATGTTTTCCCGTGTGAATTATATAGATAAAAGTCACGAGCAAAGGGACAGGAGAAATATTAAATTATACTTTGTGGGGCTTTTTTTTCAAGTTTCAGACATAAAGAATGCTTATAAAGTACGAAAGAAATGAGAGCTGCTGAGCATTTAGCATTATTACATCCCTAAACTGACGAAGAATGGTCCCAGAAAAAGCAGAGCTGAAACTAATCTTTCTAAATGGGGAGGGAGGAGGGAGAGGGGGAAGAAGGGTTGGTAAAGAATTGCGCTGGAATAACATACATTTGTTTCGTCCTCTAGGACTCTCATTCAAAAGAGAGGCCCATCTAACCGACTGGGACATTGCTTAATGAAATCTAATAGATTATGGTTTCAGAGTCCACACTAAAAGCCATACATGAAATGTAAGGTGTCAGGCTTTCGCTCGCTCGCTCTCTTTCCTATACACACATACCTCATACACTTCAGTTTATTTATAAAACAGTAAAATATGTACACACAAATCCTGCCGGCCTGACTATCATGATAGATAGATAGATAGATAGATAGATTAGATAGATGTGTACAACATTTCTTAACTCCATATGCTAAAATCTCCTATCAGTGAAATTAAATTAAACGTGTAGCTATATGCAGTGTCGAAGATTAAATACTATCGGTCCCTCAAAAGAAGAAAATAAATAAACATTCAGTTTCCTGATACGCTCACCACTTTATATCTGTGATTAAAAGTTCTTTTGTTTATTTAAAAAACCCATAGATTTGTAGCCAGGACTCTCTTTGGCTTGTTACAGTGTACTTGAAAATATTGCCTTTTCCCCCTTTCTGTTTGAAACTAAAAATAGAGGGTTAGAGCGCCTCTAGTAATTATTCATAGTTGAAATGACGATTTAAATACTATTAGTGGTGCCTGTGTATTTTTGTTTTGGGGATTGTTGTTGTTGTAGTTTTAGTATTTTCTGAGTGCTGGGCGACATGAGGAGTGTCATTCTAAGTAGAGCACACGACACGTATTTCCCTGAAGTACAAGTTGGTTGGGTTTGGGTTTGTTTTAATTGTCAGGCATACCTAAGGCGGGTCAGCATGCCAGCCTCTCTAGAGCAGAATCTCGTCGTTAACAAAAGAGTGAAGAAAGAAGAGGGAACAGCTACCTTGACATTAGATGCCCGCTTTGTTCCCGAGCCTTGCACTGCACCTTAGAGCCCATATCGGGACTGAATAATCCATCCCCAACGGCTGGCACAAGCCCCCTAAAAAATCTCACCCTGGGACTATCTCCTGAGTTGTTTGGACGGCTAGTGGAGTTTTGTGCCCAGCTTTTTACCTGCTCTCTCAGAACCACCGCATGTTTTAGGCGGGCCCTGTCCCCGTTTCGCATACAGTAGCTGAGCCTGCCTCGCCCTCTGCTCCCCAACCTGTTCCACAGCGGGAGGGGAAGAAAACTTGGGCACGGGGCACGCGGTGACTTCCTTAGCGGCCTCGCGGGCCGGCGGTAGCACGCTCTCCCGCGCAGCGGCGCCGGCGGCTGCGGGAAGGGCCGTGGCGTTCTGTCTTTCACAGCCGCGGCTGCACGTGGGCAGCCGGCGTTCGAAGGGTGTGAGAACGCAGCGCTGCGCACGTGCAGCTGGACCCTAACCGGGGCCGGCAGAGCCCGCTCGGAAGGCGTTGATCAGCGATGGCTGATCTGGGGCGCCAGGCTGGCCGCAGGGTGCGGATTTCAAGCCAGGGAGAGGCAGTGAGTGCATGGAGGGGGCTCTTCCTGCGTGCCTCTGCTGGCCGCTGCCTCCCCAGCAGTGAGCTCCCCAGCTAGGCCCTCGGTGCTCGCGCACACCTGAAGGCACGGGGCCGGGGGCCTGGTAGTGCCGTCTCTGCCACCCTTGCCCGCTCCTGACTAGGCTTTGAGGGCTCTCCCGCTGGGGCAGCCACAGGCCGCGGCGCCCTAACAATGACAGAGCGACGTGCTGGGTGTGGGGGGGGGCTCTGCAGGTCTTGCGGGTGTCTCAGGAGCGCTGCTCTCAGGGTGCAGGGGTGGCTAAAGCACCTGGAGACTGAGTCCCTCGGGGGCCGGGGCCTGGATGGTGGGGGATGCTCGCTCTCGCATCCTGGCGAGCTGCTCTTCTGGGGAGGGGCCTCTCTTCCTGGCACCAGCCTCTTTGCTACGTCCCGGGAAACACAGCGAGAGGGGCGCGGGGGGGGGCGCAGTGACCATTGACCCTCCTTCCCCCTCGGCCCGCTCCCGCAGACCCGCAGATCTGGGTCGTCCGGCCAAAGCCCCGGCCGCGGATTTCACGCGTCTTTTCGCTGCCCAGGTCCCAGCGCGGTGGCTTTTCCCCTGCTCCCCATGAGCGCCCTGGCCCGGAACGGGCGTTGCAGCGGCGGAAAGCGGCCAGCCGCAAGTTTTCGGGTCGCTCGTGTGATCCGTTCTGCACGAGGGGGAGCGACTGGCAAACAAAGCGACACAAAGCAGCCGACAGCTGCGGCGGGCTGGGCACGGTCCCCAGCCCGCTGTCTCGCAGCTCGCACTCTAGGGCCATCTTTTGTTCCCGGCTGGGCTCAGCTTTGCTGAACTTCAAGACAGGAAGAGCCCCGCCTTGCTGGCTCCCCCGAGCCTGGCCTGGCTGGCCAGGAGAAGATTAAGGGGCTCTGGTGGCATGGCCCGAGGTACAAACACGTCTGGGGAAACTGAGGCATCACGCCCAGATGCATCCGAACCTAGACTGAGAAGTGGGCTGGTGCGGGATGGAGATGCGGGGAAGCGCTTCTGAGCCTCAAGTTTCTGCGGCCAAGGTGAAGGGCTTTCTCCGCAAGCGCTGGCAAAGCACACCGGGGCGGAGGAGAAAAGCAATTCACAACGCGCTGAAAATGGCAAGTTCGGGAACCCGCCCCTGGTGCTTCCCTCGTTCACATTAGAAGCACCTCTTTTGTTGGTGGCTTGTTAGGTGGCAAGCGAAATCCTTAGACTGGATCGCTTTTATTTCTAGCAGGGCTTGGATATCTACCCCTGCGGCCGAGCGAGCTCCAGCTGTGACAAGAATTAGTTCAGACAGCTTTCCAGAGAGCTACGGGCTACAGCCGAATGGCAGGGACCTTCTTCAAGTTCAAGTGATGCTCAGGACGTCACGGTCCGGGTGCGATCTCCCCCCGGGTTAAAACAATGCCAAAGCACCAGTTGACTTCAATGGGGAACAAGGCTAAAACCTGCCCGCTTTGCTCCCCTTCCCTTGCCGGCAGCAGCCTCCCCCGGTGGAAGCGCTCCCCACCCGTCAGGTTCTACCCCGACGTTAATGGGGTTACCTCTGCGCGCACGGGGAACTAGACATGGCTCGGTGTGCGCCCTGATCAGCACACGGGTTGTGGTTTTGCAGCTGTATATACAAATCTCCGCCAGTGACAAAGTGTGTGTAGTCCAGACGATAATGTCCCTGCCCCTATTAAACGGTATTTTCCCCACCTAGGTTCCTCATCCACGTAGAACAAGTACACATGGCAAAGAGTTGGTTAAGAAGCATGGCTTATTACATCCAGTCAGACTTTCTATTTTGGTTGCAGCAGACCAACGCTTTTAATTTGCCTCCTGATACCATGGCGGGAACGCCAACTCAAGTCCAACTGGACAAAGGGAGTCACCCGAGATAGGCGATATACGTGTTTCTTGTGTACTTGGGATCCCAGCCAAATATTGTTTCTTCTGTTCCCCCATCAACTTAAATTGAAACTCTCTGGCCTAAAGTTTCATGGAATTGTGTCAGGCTCTGACGTGTTTAACTTTGTACATTTTCTTCCTTTCCAGACAAAGGGTTATTTTTGCAAGTGCCCTCCATAAGAAAGCATGGTTGCCTGGTTTTGCATCAGTAAAACACCTTTCACCAAAAGGTGAGAGAGGCAGCATGGTGGCAAAAGGGAAGAGGGTTTCTGTGAGATCCATACATAAGCAAGAAGTGTTTCCTCAGTAAGGATAAATGTGTGTTTCGTTTCTCACCCGCTATGTTATCGTCTAAGGAGGAAATATAAAAGAGAGAAAGAGGTGTTGGTCTTATAAAGTGTAAAACATGAACACCTTAACCATAGCAGTCCTTTAAAAATAAATATCCACTCTCCTTTTCTAAATACGTAGTGTAATCGATGATCAGGGAAATATGCACACGTGCAATCCGTGTCAACGCCCGCAGAGAAAGATGGCATGTGATGGTGACTAAAGTATTCCTGGATTTAAGAGACTATATACACCACAAGTGGGTAGCCAAGCGGGACAATGGATGAATCAAGTAATCGCAAACACAACAAAAACACACCCTCCAGCCTTCTTCACTTCGAATTCAATTTTGAAAACTTCAGGTGCAAAAAAGGATTCGGTGTTTTGTCGATTTTGTCCAGAGCTGGGGTTTTTTTTTGTATGGGGTTCTAGCGAGTGGCTGTGTGCCTCAGACCCGGGGGCACAGTCCTGTGCTTTCCAAAGAAGGGAGAAGGCGTTAGATTTGGAGGGTTTGGGGGGGGAGGAAAGAGGGGTTGCAAAGTATTAAAATAACACGGTAGGCTCACACCTGGAGTGTGATTCTCGCACCTTTGTGGAAGAATCATAGATATTACTTTGTCTGAGGGCTAGCTCATCACTTAAAGGATATAAACACTGTATGTGCACCCACGCTCTGTAGTGTGTGAGAGAACCATTTTTATCTCGAATTTTACGTGCAAAAGTGAATTTGATAGTAACTGATAAAATTCGGCTGCAATTAGATCACTATCTACCTGTAGATATTTTATTGTGATGCTTGCATTTTACTGTGATAGACGCGTGACACTTTCATATTATCCAGTCTTGAAATCATCACGATCGCACTTCTGCGTATTTGGCCATGGGAAGATTTCCCAGAGTTTGTCAAACTACCTAAACTTTCCCACTGCTTAACAAATCTCTGGACTTAGGCCCCCGATATGTATTTCTGCATTCCAGCCTGGCCATTTTTATTGCAGTCAGCTAATCACATAAGCACCAATCAAGGAGACCTAAGGTGTCTCTGGTGCAGCAGATCTGGACACAGCGCCACAACTGTAGGTGCCTTGCCCCCACCGCATTCCATGGCCCAAGAAGCCAGCTGTGGAGTGCTGAGATATGAAGTGCAGAGGTGATCTCAACCCCATTGATCTTTCGGCTTCTTTTCTGAACGCCCATTTTGCCCATTGCCTGTTTCAGAGTGATTGTTGCAGGCCTCTAGTGGCATGCAAAGCCCTCTCCAGAGTCCAGCAGCTACCCAGCTACTGTTCCTTATATACACACACCCTCTCCTAATACTGGGTATTGCCCGCATGGTACTTGGGGGTACTTGGGAGGGGAATTAACACGAGTCAGAGCAGCCTGCGAAGAACACTTCAGCCTAACTTCCCACTGATGCCTCTTTGTCTTTAACAACGAACAAAGGCAGCTGGCCTGTTCATAGCACGAAATGCATTGCAAAACCAGCTCATCAGGGCTCCCAGGCAGATTAATTGCAAACTCGTTTATGAAAATCCTAATGTTCACAGATTAGGAAGGAGAAACACAAGTTGTAACTAAACTTGCCATTGACACCTTTGTGTGACCTGACACTAACGGAGAAGCGGCTAAATTTCGTTTGTTTATGCAAAGTAGCAGCAAACTTAGAGAAAAAGTAATGCGTTTACACTGACGGTACCTGGTGGGAACACCTCTGGAAATCCATTCCCTTCCTTTTCCCGGTCCCCTTCCCCCCACTGTATTTCAAACAACATGTGAAAAGAAATTAATTGTAACTGATTCACATGCACTTTGAGTCAATTCAGCATCGATAATAATAATGAATCCATTAATACGTAAAACTGATGCTTCATCACTAGGCCCATTTAAAGTTTTCCTGAAAAGTACAAAGTGGATAATGGTAAAATAAAGCCGTTTGCATGCAACCTTTCAACCAAAAGGGAAAGCACTTGGGTTCTATTTGAAGTCGTCTATCACACCTTCTCCTCCCGTCCCCGGCCGCCCCCCACCGGTTTGGGTGTTATTTTATTTTTTTGTATTTTTTTTTTGTAACCCATGTAAGCCCTGGGCTTTTAATTTTGCCAGATGGAATCAAAAACTACCTAGCATATATACACCGAGTACAGCTGAAGACACATGTCTGCTATTCACAGCGAGGACTGAATCTGCAGGCATAGCTATTGGACCACATTTTGAATAACACACTGGAACAAGCTAACTTTACAGCCAGGACACCGCTAAGAGTCGTTTCTCCCTCCCACTCGAAGATCTACAGTGGAAGGCTTCACGTTTCTCTCTATACGTGACCGCTTAGCCACGCTGACGGTTCTTACAGCACAATCGCACTGTAGGTAGGAGTCTCGCTTTACAACACGTTCCTATTAAACATGATTTGCCAGCTCATAGCACGCCCGTGGCGGACTAGCCTTCTGATGAATGTGTGAGCACCGGCTCCTCATCCTCCCCTCCGTCCCCCGCCCCAGAACAAGCGGTTCACTTACCCTGGCGGCGGTCCTCTCCACTCCACACACACATTCACACACACAGGAAAGCGGCCGCGTTTAAAGGAAAATCGGAAACCGACATTTTATCTGCACAAGATAAGCGCACACACACAGGGCTCAGAGTCTAGAAGAAGAAGAAAAAGGGGGTACCAGGACCAGAAATCCTGCTTCGAGCTGTGTTCTCAGGTCTGCCATGGAAATGAACAAAATAGCCCACTCATCCCCAAGACTTAGGAGTCACCCCTCTTCCCTTGGTTTGACTTACGGATGCTTATAGTAGTAGCAACTGGCTCACAACCAGAGCCACTGCGGAGAGTGCGTTTAAACGGTGGCTGATTTACTCCACTACAGTTCAGGTCCTGCATAGGGCTCCAGTCCCGCGTCATCTGGATACGGCAGACACACAGCGTTAATATGCGTAGGGAACAGGGCATTTCTTAAAGGAGAACTTACCCGGACAGAAAGTTCACAGCCAAACAGTAGGAACAGAGACGTGCTGGGTTTTCGGTTTCATCTGCGGAGCCCTAATCCTTCCCTAAAGTGTTCATTTAAACACCCAGCCGGCCCACGGAGCAGCACAGATCATCCCCCCTTCTACTTCTGGTTAATGTCGCCTGGGTGGGGGAAACAATCGAACGCGAACATTCGAATTTTAGTGTCATTTAAATGCCTCCATATTTTCACTCCAGGGAGCGCCCTGAGCTGCTCAGAGGGGTCCGAGGGGCACGAGACTTTCTGGGAATCCCACGGTCGCAGCCTTAGCCCCTCACGCTGCTGCCCCGGAGTTCTTTGTTTACAAATGCCAGGCTTTTAAAACATCCGATTCTAGAAGGGAGCAAAGTGCAACCTTAAAAAGGGAAAAGAAAACCCACACAAGCGCATGCTTTCTTGGCAGCTTCTTGAATGGAAAGATCACTGATGAACAAGGGGGTTGAAGATTTGTTTGATCCAGCTTTCCATTTTGGTGCACGCTCTCTCTCTCACACACACAGGTTCTGCAATTAATATTTAGCCAGACTTATACTTTTTTTTTTCAGATGGAAGCACAGCTCTGAAATGGATTGGCAGCACACCTAGAACAGGTTGAAGTTTTTACAAGTGGATTTACGTGTCTCTAGAGCCATATCCTCGCCTATGGGTTTACGACGAGCATGATCCTGAAAGCCTTCCTCAGGTTTTGAAGTCAATAGCGGTTCCGACTGAGGAAAGACTGCGGTTCATGCTCTCACTCATTCACACACGTTGCAAACTCACGGCAATAAAGCGCTGTCGCTAGACAATTTCAGTCAGCGATATGTTGATATTAGAAAGTCCCCATGTGAGACATAAACGCTGCCTGAAAGATCCCTGTCTTGCCTACCACTCATGTTCATCTTTTTCTTCAGCTCTTCCAATCTACCGTTTTATCATCCGATGTTTTCTCTCTCCTTTTAGGTGTCATTTCTTTTTGTTTCGGACAATGGCATATTTTTACAAGTGGTTGTAAAGTCTTTAGCGCCATCTAACGGGAGCAATAAGTCTTTCTGCTCCACAGAGACTATGGCTAATTAATAAGCGGTTTGTTCAGTTTTGCTCCTTTTTTCCTGCTCATTTTCTATTTTCTAATTGCCAATTGCATATTTATTCGTTAAAATACAAATTATTACGAGATACAGGAGTGTGTTATCTTGATTCCCTTTATGGAATTGCAACTGGTCCAAAGACAAGCAACAGGACTCAATTGTTCCAAACAGTACCCGTTCAGTTGAATTTTTTTCTATCCATTTGCCTAAGAGACACCTGCTTCTACTTTTAGAGATCTCTGAATGAAGAAAATTAGCTACAATCTTGCACCTTTATGGAAGCAGGAGCAAGTCCTAATGGTAGCCTGATTTCTTTAAAGTGTGTGCTGGCGTGGGATGCAAAGTACAGTACATTTTTAACTTACTGGATGCATCTGTTTTTCTTAAATTCAGCAGGTACATTATAAAGTCATTAAGCATCTGAAACTCTTCTTTTCTTCTTCCCCCATCCCTCTTTAATCTGATTGAGGAGCTGGAAACTGAGCTGTGCTGCTAAAGTAATGAGAGTTATAAAACTGGGGTGAGTGTTAGGCGATCTCCTAAATTGCAAGAAATGGCTTTCAGGATCCTTTTGGGGGGGAGGTAAACATGTAGGAATCATTGTTACTTGAAAATATTATACAGCAAAGTTCTTGACATTGAAGGGGGGTATCTGTAGTAAGAGAAGGGGAGTTAATCCTCTGTACAATATCTGCTCAAAGGTCCAACTGTGTTTTGTAACCTAGTAGAGGCTTTAAACCCCAGGAATTTTCAGCAGATTATATGAGAACTTCAGCTTTTTTTTTCCTCTCCCAGTTGCAGCTGTGAAGAGCTGGCAGATCAGCTCCTTCCCTAAGGAAAAAAGAGGAATGAACAAATACCACCTTGGCCTGAATGAATGCTGGTGTTTAGGATTAAGTTATATGTTGGGTATATAAACCAGCAGCCAGAGGGCCTTTTGGTTTTGGATGTGGCTGAGCCCTGGACATTTTCTGCTGAACCAATAGTAAGTAGCAGCACCAGAGGAAATCCAGGGTGGGATTTTCACGAGCATTCAGGGTTAGCCTAACTCTGCTCCCATTGAGGTAAAGAGTTAGGTCAACACTGAGCATCCTTGAAAAGCCCACCTTTAATATAGGCAACGGTCTAGTGTCATCCGTCCTGTAAGACAAACTGACTCTGCTGCATTCATCTCTATCTACTGCACCTGTGTATATAGTCCCAAAGGAAGGCAGAAAGTATTCTTTCCACAAACTGAGATGTTTTACATCCTGGACATTGTAACGTATTGTAATGTTAAGTACCAAGAATTGTATTTACATCAGTTAACTCTTCAAATCATATTTACTCAGAGTGCATCTCTGAACTTCTGTGACAATTGGAAGCAGATCTTTGTAGAGTTCTTGTCTGATATATCATGTACAGTTAAAATGTCTTACATCCTGTCCAGGAGGACAACATCATTGAATTGACAAAGGAAAATAGAATGTAATGCTCTAGATAAGCAACTAAAAGGGAAATGACCAAAAGTGCTTCTCTTCTGATGATGCTACTCCAGACAGACAGTTCATCATCATCATAATTGCTCAACCAAACCATTCCATGTTGTGTGGCCAAATTTTATGTAAGGCTTTTGCACTGTCAGAGGTATAGGAGTGATTTATAACAAACATCGTTCTGCGAGATCTTCTGATATTTTATGGACATTGCTGACTAATAACAAGGCATGTACCTTCCCCCTTTCTTCCCAGCATCTCAATGAATCTTGCAAATATAAATGAAGTTTCACAGCATCCAAATAAGTAGGTATTATTATTAATCCTATTTTATAGATGAGAAAATTGAGACAGAGCCTACATTTTCAAAAGCGACTAGTGATTTTCACGCCAGGGTTTGTGGGTGCCCAAACTGAGACTCCTTAAAGAGGCCTGATTTTCAGCAAGTACAGAGCAGCTACCCTCTGAAAACCAGGCTGCTTCAAGGTGTCTAGGAGGGGGCCCTAAAAAACAGAGATTCCCCAAATCATTCGTCACTGTGAAAACTTAGTTCAAAGAAGGCTAGTGACTTATCCAAGGCCACTTAAGTGAATCAGTGCAGAATGAGGCATACAAGAGTGTTCAGGCTTTTAGTAATATATTCTAACCCTTAGACAGCAGATGATGTTACCAGTGAATTACCATAAGCTAAACCACAATTCACATTTATTTTGGTATGAAGATGACATTTTTTCATCCTTTGTCCTGGACTGAAAAGTTCATGCTTTGACAGATGCCTAGAATCCCAATATTAGGAACCAGAAATTTATTCCTGAAGATCCAGACAAATCTCTAAAAAAGTATCAGCTCCTTGTGAGATATATATTACATATCTCAGATGATGTTATATTTTAAATTGCAAAACAAATATATCTTTTGCTCTCTTAAATGAGGAATAAATATGAGGAAAGCTGTCCAGAAATACTCTACCCACATGTTGTTCAAACCAAACATTTCTTAGGATTATTTTTCAGTTGTCCCTTTTCTAAGAGTCTGAATCCAGGAGGGTGGCTACTGGACTTTGTCATAATTTCCAATTTAATATAAAAAAGGTCCAACTTGGTGAACTTGGTGCAGATGTGATACTTTTAGTTGCAAAGCAGCCATCTAGAGAGTATTTTGTTTTAATCAGATAGGAAATAAAGATTGTAACTTGACCTAAAATATGCCATCTATTTTCTTTTGCTCATATAATCTGATGTACTTCTGGGTTTTCTCTTTCATTCAAACAAGTCAAGACACAGCTCAGAAATTCTTTCAACATGCAGGTTTTCACATACTCATAAGATCAGTGCAATTCCTAAAGGAAACTGAAGGCAGATTAGATATCCCAGTTGGTCCCAGAAGGGACACAAGCAGGATCAGCTGGGGAGACCAAAGCAAATGTAACCTTACACTGTGACAATCCCTAGGTTAGAACATCTGAAGGCTCTGATCCACTGAAGTTGATGGCAACAGGATTCTATTCTATTTAAGTGCTTTTGATGGAGCCCATTGCTAAGATATCTGATTGGTCCTTATGTTTTTTTCTGGAGCTCGTTTAATATTTGAATTAAGAAATAATTTGTCAACGTCGACAAACATACATTATCCTTCTTGCAGTCCTGCAGAAAGATTAGGTGACAGGTTCTCCCAAGTGTAGTTTCTTGGTGCCACTCCAGCAGACCAAAGAGGCTCTGAACTCCATGGCTACAATTGCTACACCTCATCAGTGATCCCCCAAATTGAGGATTGTCTATTTCATTGTCTTTCATGGCCTTTCCATTTCAGGTTATCTGTGAGTCTATTCTAGAGCCACAGACTCATTCACATTGCAGACACGTATTTCTGAGCAGGGTGGGTGAACTTGGGATATTGGTTCAAGCCATGGCATGTTCTTTTTGTCACTCGTGTTTTTCCGTTACATATAGTCGCATCTGGTTCTCAAAGTGCTGTCTCAAGCAATTCCTCAGTTGTTGTTGGTCCTGGGCTATACATTCCCACAAGTTGATGTCAGTGTTGCATTTCATTATATTAGCCTTGAGGATGTCTCTGTAGCATTTTTCTGCCCTCCTCTAGCATGTTTACCTTGCCTGAGTTGAGAACAGACAAATCCAAACACGCAAAACAACATAAGCCACCCAGCAAAGGTGATGATAGATAATCATTGCCTCAGTGCTTGTGATATCGGCTTGCAAGAGGATGCTGAGGTCAGCCCATTTAATTCGAAGAATCTTATGCATACGGTGTTGATGATACTTCTCCAGTGCTTTAAGATGTCTCCTGTATGTTGTCCACATTTCAGCCCCACTTAATAGGGTGGGGATGACAACAGCTTTGTAAACCACCTAAATCCATATTTAGCCATTGGAATAACAGTGGGTTGATTTTTAGAGGTGTTAAGGACTTGCAGTAACAAGTGATGCAATGAGAGTGGTGGGTGTTTAGTACTTCTGAAAATCAGACACTTTTTATATAGATGTCAATGTATGGATTTAGGTGACTAACATTAGGTACACAAGCTTGAAAATTTTGGCCCATGTGTTCTGTTTCCTCAGGCCCTCTAATCTTAAACCTCTATCACAGAAAAATCTTAATGATTTCAATGTTCCACCTTGCTAGCAATATGGTTTGAATCAGATACACTGCACAAAAGGCTATTCTGATTTTAATAAAGAACAAACTTCTGTTTTTATTTCTTCAGTATGAAAAAAAAATCTAACCCAGTGGAGCCTGCTTTTAGAGCTTGTCTATCTTGATAGACAACAGACAGCATGTGCATTGTGTTATGGATGCACTGATACAACACGTTTTTCTTCATTATAAACATAACCTGGTAGTTAAAACAGCCTTGCTGAAGAATCACATTCATTTAGCATTCATATAATGTCACAATAAATATTGATATCACCTTTTAGGAGTACCCATTTTGGAAAAAATGACACGAAGCAGTAGTAAAAGAAGGTTGAATAATAACAATTTGTGAAATAAGTTACAAAAGCAAAGGCCGCCTTTTCTCATAAAGCCCTGTCTTCATTTGGAAGTCTTAACATACGACCCAATGCTGACTGTGACTTTACGGTCAATGTAGACAAAGACAAGCTGTGTTCAGCATAGCTAGGACGAGGTTTCACCATGACTAGCTGTCATGAAGCTGAACATGATTTGTCCTTGTCAACACTGAACGGAAATTCGCGGTCAGTATCATGTCAAGTAACTCAAATTATTTGACGTACAGTATTGCCAACCCCGAGCAATCAAAAATCACTTCAGCCCCCTCACCTTCTCCCCCAAATCCTGAGATTGGCTTTAAAAAGCATTACATTTAAAAATAATAATAAACGTGGGGTTCTTCTATTTGCCTTCTGGCTTCTGAAACTTTAAGGGGCGGTTCATGTTTAGGCTTTTCTCCACAATCTTGAGGGCAAGAAATTTCTTTTTGTAAAAAGTGAAAGCTGAGATTTTCACATAGTCACATGGCCCCAGGAGCGGGGCTTGAAGAAAAACACCAAAAATGGCGAGGCTTGTGTTAAAATCGTAAAATTCATCCAGTGCAGAGGGCTGGCACAAAGCTCACAAAAAGACAGATTTCCACAACTGTAGTGCAGGGGAAACCAAAAGAACCATTCACTAGATTGGTGAACAGAACATCTCAGAAACCTTGTCACCTATGCTTTACAGCAAATTTCGTCCTTGGTACTTCAGTCTCCTGGGGAAGGGGCAAAGGGAATTGGACTGCAAGAGCCAAAGGGAATCTAGTTGATTATTGCTGGAGAAAATGGCCACCTGATCAGCTCTGAGGAAGATCTTGGTCACGTCTGCTTCCTGAGGATTAGGATACACCTCACTCCCAACTGTCAGTGGGAGATTTCCTATTGCTCTCCATGGGAACAGGTCCAAGCCCTAAGCTCTGGAGTTAGTATTATAGTTCCAGTCACTGGCAAAAGTTAGCAATGCATAAGCATAGAGCAATGTTTAAATACTTACAAATTCATTATCTTCCACTCTATGTGTGTGTGTGGGGGGGATACTGGAATGACCTACTTCTCCAGGCATGGCTTATCCAGTCTTAATATTTCAAATGGTAAAGCATAGTTATTATTGAGCTATGTGTGAGCAAAACAATGCTTTAAATTGCCCTTAAAAGTGCATTCTCTTCATTTTTCTCATTACCCAAAAATTGATGGATGGCTTTAGCTCAAAGTTTAAAAGAAATATTCATCTCCCGGCACCACGATGGGAAATTTCAGCTGTCAAGGAGAATATTTAAGGAAGTTCTGAGCACACGAAAGCAGGAGAAAGTTGTGGCACACCCTTCGCTATCACAAAAGCTATAGTAGACCCGTGTTCTCTTTTCAGTTTCAAAGGGCTGCAAGAATAAAAGCCAGTATTTGGAACACTGACTACTGAAATGGGATGTCTCAGTCTTGGGATGACCAGCTGGTTTTTCAGACGTGCCGAGTACCCACAACGGCAGTGATGTCACGGGGAGCTGCAGGTGTTCCACACCTCTAGAAATGAGAGGCAATGTGTTTCATATTGGGAACTCCCCGCGCCTCACACACTTACTAGCCTTTATTATTTATTATTGTTATTTGTATTACCAGAGCACCTACCATAGACCTGGAGCCCCAGATACTAGGTGCTGTACAAACACAGAACAAAACGACCATTCCTACCCCCCCAAAAACTTACAGTCTAAGTATTAAACAGGAGACAACTGATGGACACAGCCAGACAGACAAGGGAGTACAAGGAAACAAATTTGACTTCTGCTCTGTCAAAAGCACATTCAGGGGAAAAATTCCCAAAACGCTCCTACTTGCGTGTTTGCAAATGGCTCACCTGCCTAGTGTTGCCAACTTGATGAGTTCAAAAATCATGAGCCAGAACCCCAAATCAAGAGATTGGCCTAAAAATCATGAGTTTTGCTTAAAATAAATAATTTGTGCTTTTTTCATTCATTTTCTCTCTTTCTTTTCTGTCTTCTGACCTTGCCTTGTTCATTTCCAGTGTGTGTGAGACAATCATAGGTTGACAATTCAACTTTCAATGTACACAGAATGTACACACACAAATGCAGGCCACGGAACCCCATGCACCTTCTCCTCGACTCTCCCCCTTCCTCCCACTGCCCTCCCTACTCCTCCATTCCTCTCAACAGGCTCCTACCATCCTCAATTCCCCAATCTGGCAGGCTCCTGCAGCTGTGCCCTCCCTCCCAGCAAGGTCCTGCCTCTCCTACTCCCCGGCCTCTTTCCCCTCAGTAGTCTCCCGTAGCCCTTTCAAATCCCTAGTCCCCAGTCCTCTGGTAGGCTCCAGCAGCTGTCTCCAGCCTGGAGGAAGGAGTGGCTTCCCAACTCCACCTGCATGCACTAAGCAGGGTGCAGTAAGGCCACTGCTGTGAAACTCAGAGGGTCAGTTCTGCTGGCCACTCAGTGGGCAGAGCAGAAGCAAGCAGTTATGGCTGCCAGAGGCACGGCAGCCTCTATCAGCCAAAGGGGAAACTGTAGCTGGTTCATGCAAAATTCCCCGTGTCATCTGGTGAGATTCCAAGCAACCTCCAAATCTGGACACAATGCAAGTGCAGTGCTAGCAACACTGCATTCCCATCTGCCTGCTCAAATTGGAGTCATTTCAAAATGGGCCACGTCACGACCGAAGTCCACAGAGTTACACAAGTATAAAGTAGGCATAAGGGAGAGGGGAATCAGACGGCCCTTTGTTTTCAAACTTCCATTGCCAACAATGGAACAAACAATGAACACCCCTGTCCTCCATAACAATACGTGCTGTTTTTTATATTTCAGGGTATGTCTTTTCTCTGCATGTAATCATGAAGAGTACTAGACCGCTCCATTACACAAATAGGGGCCTGATCTTCTTCTCACTCACAATAATTTTATTTCAGTGTAACTTACCTGACTCAAATAGAGTTACTCCTGATTTTGGCCAGTGTGAGAGGAGAATATGTTCCCTCTGGACACCTAAATTTGTGTGCTGAATGGGAAATGCCCAGTGTTAAAACCTGGAATTCCATGCATGAATCAAAGAAAATGTATTTGTTTATATCATTTGAACAGCATTTTATTGTACTCTTTTATAAGAAGTAAAAAAACATCATTTATTCAAAATCTTTTCATAGGTTTAAGGGTTATTGGAAGAGGTCTGTCAAGAACCGTTTTCTGTTGTCTCTGGAACGTTAATGCAATTTTTTTTAAAAAGTAGATGTAATGGAAGCTTAAATAGTGAAATGAGAACATTCCTGGGTGAAGATGCAAGAGGATGTACTTGATAGCTTCCTGCCATCTCTCTATCACTTTATTACTGTGATGGGAATGCAGGTGGAAAAAAGTGAGTAGTTTTTATTTTAAAGAGTACATAGGGTTCTGTCAGTTCCAAATGTTAATCATATGGCTCACTCATATACGATCAAAAGAAGGTGTCTGCAGAATCACATGTTTATTGCTGTATCCGAGGAACTAGCGTAAACTCCAACAATCTAAAAACATGCATTTGCATGAAAATGGCAGTAGTTCTTTTGGAAGAATGTAAAGAATCTATAGCTTGAGTCACTGGCTCATGCTGAAAAATAAACATGCAGACATTTTCACTTGACTTTTTTCATGACTAATGGCTTGTCTTCTACTTTCTGTTTTACCCAGATCTTTACATTACAATTAGTGTTGCGCAAGCTGGCAAAGGTGTGGAATTGTTAGGTACATACAAGCATCTAAAAGGTCAGATGAAGAGAAGTTGAATTTTGAAAGGAGGCTTTTGTGATCCTCTCCTCCGCAAACCTCCCCATCAATCTGTCCTACAGATACCCAGCCATACTTAACTGGTTCCATCAAAGTCTATTTTATTTTGGCATAGCTGGTGTTTTTCATACCGTTATCTCTTCTCTTTCTCTGAGTGCTATTACAGAAAGCAAAGCAATAACTGTCAGTCTGGACAATTTCAAAATATGGGCCCCGAATCTCCAGTGATATAGCTCCAGCAGCACTTCATCCTCTACATACAACTTGCTACATGAGACAACTAGGCCACCCCTACAATCAGAAGCGCATGGGCCAGCTCACCCCTGCAGATTTCTAAGGTCTGGTCAACACAATTTAAAATTTGCTGCACAGTCATGTCAGACACGAGTGTGAAAAAAGTTAAACCCCCAACTGACATAGTTATGCTAGCAAAAGGTCTCATGGAGGTGCAGCTTATACAGGAAAGAAAGTCCTTTTGTTACTATCGCTTATTTTGTTCAGGGAACTGATATGAACTATGCCAGCAAAGGCACTTTTTCTGGTATAAGCTGCACCCACGCGGGGAGGCATATAGCTGTGAATATACCTATATCAGCAAACCCTTTCTATAACAAAAAGGGTCTAAAGAAGTAGCAGACTATTTGGCCTTCCCACTCCATCAAAGAGCTGGGACTTTCTTTAGTAGTGATTATCTAGCTATAGATGGAAGTGATTTCTTTCTTTCTTCTTGTATTACATCTCTGTGGAATTTGAGACAACACAATCCACCTAAACTCTCAATAATATTTGATCATATAAAACTGAAGTGTACAAGTTTACTGGTACTACAGCTTTCCATTGTAATGCATTCATAACTGATGTGTGAATTAGAAAAAATACCGCTGTCTACCAAAACCTAGGTCCATTTTTGATGCAATAATGTTTGTTAATTAGCAGATCTCTGAGGCAGTCAAAACAATACAACTCTATGCCATATACACATTATACGTATTCACTGAAGCTATGTTGAGGAATCAGTCAGTTGATGTATATAGCCCTGTGATATTACTATTGATTTAACAGTAAATTAAATGGGAGAAAGCACTGTCTAGCACTTAAAGCACAGGCTTAGGAGAGACTTAGGCAAGCAACTTAAACTCTCTGTATCAGTTTCACTCTCTGCAAAATGGGGAATAAGATTAATACTTTTCTTATAGGAGCACATGATGATTCATGGAAGTATCCTAAAGTACATTGACATGCATTGATGAAATATATGTGTAAATTATTATTATTAAATAATTATTATTGGAATAAAACTGGACTTTTAACTTCAGAGATTTGAGGCATGCTAGGCATTAGCCCCTTTACTCTCATTTGTGCTACTATCTATGCGGGCTTTAGGGCCAGGTTGTCCTCTTTTCAGGTCTTTCTCCCACAAGGCACATGTTATCACCCATGGCATTTCCTCCAGTTTGTTCTGTGTGTGGTAGGAGGCTTAGCTCATGGAACACATAGATCTCCTGAGATCCTTTAGAGACCTTAGCCAACTGCATGGAAGTCTTGTGCTTCTGTGTGGCCTGCCAAATTTCTCTGCTGCTCTGCCAGCATGATTCTGGTGGAGACATGGGGCCATAGCTTCCCACTCTCTTTGCTGTCCCAAGAACCATCCTTCAAGGGATTTTTTCGAGTGTGGAGAATAAGCCTGCTTAAGTTAATGCTGAAACAGTAAGCATTGAGTTGGCAGGGAATCCCTGTAGAGCTGAAGGAGGTACAATGTCACAGGGAGATTGGCTGTCCCTCTAACTCCATTATGGATGTGCCCCTGTGCCAACCCCTTCCCAGCTATGGCTCCACTTCCCCAAGGAACCCGCAGTGCTTCCCCAGAGATAGCACTTCCCCCTTTGCACCCCCTTTCCACACCTGAATCCACCATGTGTTTGTCCCTTCCACCCACAGAGGCAGAGGGGATGATTTGGCTTTACATGGCCTTATAAGCCACCAAGCCCCATTTCTCAAGTCACATCTGGATGCTGGGGCATACACTCAGTACTGCTGTTTGCTAATATTTTGGAATAAGTACATAATAAAAATGATGAAGTCTCTTCCCTTCAGCTTAGCTCCTTACAGAAAATGTTATAATGATATCAAACCAAACAATGGCTTGTTCTCATCTGGCGCTCCAGATGTTTGCTATGACTCTTTATTTTCTATCAATCAGTTAGCCATGGTTATCTCTTTTCCTTAGCAACATAGCTCCAAAACACGATCAAAGAAACTGAAGGCAAATAATGATTGTATTTGATCACTGCCAATTGTTTAAGGGAAAGGAGACTGCACACAGCATTGCCAACTTTGCATTGCTACACAGTGGCCAGGCATAGTTTCAGACCTCCCAGTACCCTCATGGACACTATCCACTCCAAAGTGGAGCCTGCAGTCATAACCTCTTTATCAGTGGGCACTGACTCCTGCCGTGTGACAAGGATGGAACCTTTTGTAAATCTGCCCCATGTCATGTAAATGAGACGGGAAACACAAAGGAGTATCTTTCTCTAGCACCACTCCGGATGTCACCCCACCTTAATGACAGCCCTCTCTCCACACTTTCGAAGGGTAGTATGATGCAGTGTTTTACAGGGTACCATTGCGTACCTTCAGAAGATCCTGAAGCCATTACATCTCTGATGCTCACTGCCTCTTGGAGCTCCAAAGAGGAAAGATGCTGCTCCCCCTGACCTCTGATACAGAATGGTGCCCATGAGGCATGACTCAGCCCTAAGGGCCCCATTTTCAAAAGAGCTCAATTCCCATTTAGGCATCAAAACTCGTGTCCAGACATTCTTAAGAACTGGCTTGAAAATCTGGCCATAAGGGCCACAATGGGAGTTACTGGGGCGCAGGGCACTTCTGAAGATGTGGCTCTTATTTAGAGCCCGGACTCTGCGACCTGCCACATCACAGCGTCCCAGAACTCTGGTTCCAGCCTGAGCCTAAATGTCTACACCTCCAATTTGCAATCCCACATCTCAAACCCCGTGAGCAAGGCCACCCCACAGGTATTTAACTGCTGCTTAGATGTACCTAATGAGCAAACTAGAAAGTCACAACCCTGAAGCTTTTTGGATTTTCCTGATTCACCGGTAGTATGGAAATGTTTGCCGTGTTCATGTCAAATATAATGCACAAGTCAAGTACAAATAATGCAGTACATTGTCATTTGGAGGAACTCTAAGTTTCTTCTAAATGCTGTTTTAACATCAGACATAAGAAAATTCCCCATTTATTTGTACTGCCTTTCTGTTTTAAAATACTGAGCATATTCCTTAATTCCAATGTAAAAGAGAGAGATTCTCTGTGGAACGAACAGATTATGCTGGTCCACTTGGGGATCAACATTATTTCTTGCTGTTAAATTTCTCAGGGAATTGATGCTAATATCATGACAGGTATTTGACAGCAGCACTAAAAAAGAAAAGAGATGCATCAAGTCATTCGATTAGTGATAGAACGGAAGGGGAAGATAGCAGGCAGTGGTACCTGCAAATTCTCCTGTCAGAGTGAATCTCCTGTTAGATGTAACAACTCTAGTGCCCGGTCTTGGCCAGATTTTAGATAATATGTGTTTTGCTATCAATTTGAATGGGTTCCAAATTATGCTTTCCCATATATGCACAAGACTCCCATTGACTTCACTAGAGGTTGCAAATACATCTCAAGGCAGAATTTGGCTCTGTTAAAAAGCTGCAAGTTATGGAAGCTAAGTTTGTATGCAGGGCAGATCAGATATACAGAACAAGTATGAAATACAAACCTCATAGAATTAACATATATTGTCACATTCTATTAAGGGCTTCTGAAGGACTAGATCAGATTAAATGCATTGAATCCCAGTTATTTTACAGCATATGAAAATATTGTCATGGATAGAATTTTTCATTAATGAATATAATGCAGAATAATGAACAGTAGACAAAAAAGAGAGAAGATGTAAAGCTAATCAAAGGAAGGGCAGATGTTTAAAAAATCTTTTACGATTCAAGATTGTGATCCAACAAAAGCAATTATGTTTCTGTTTTCTCAATTCCAAAACAGCAGAAAGAGCTTTGAGGTTTTCCAGTGCCTATCTACACACCGTTAACTGAACAGAAGGTAACATAATACCAAACATAGCCAAAGGCAACTGATTCCATGCAATGCTCCTAATTTGGGGCATCCATGAATTAAAGGGGACCGTAATCAAGACGGTGAAATATATATAGTCAAAAGTTGCCAAAGAAATCTATAAGGCGCCTAATTAAACCCTGCTATTCCACTGAAAAAGAAATAATTAAAACAAAACAAAAGGAGTATCTCCTAGTGGAAATTGCATTCGGCACCTGCCCTATTAACTCATGGAAATAAAATGTCTGGGATTTTGTATTGCAGCAGAATGAAATTTTTTCTTGGTAAAGTGATTGATGTTGTCTTTGTACAAAGGTTTGGCAATGTCCTCCTGTTTTCTTGAACGGATAACTATTGTGATGTAATTAAAAATACAGTGGACCATATTCTGCTCAGAGCATCAATAGCCAGGAAAAGTGATTCAAATCAATGGGGTTGAATGGGTACAACTGAGTGCAGAATATGGCTCAGTGTGTACAGGACAGATGAGAGAACTGACAAGCAAATCGAGGATGTACAAACGCGGATAAAATCCATGACTTTATCAACATTTGTCATTATTCATCTGTGATTTGTCCCACAGTGTAATGTGAGGAAAAACATGACTCTAATAATACTATAGTAATTTGGCCATGATATGATCTGACTTCATATTATCTGATTTAGCCACATTTTATTCAAAGCAAAGATAATTATATGAAGCATTCACTGTGATGTAATAACAATGGGCCATATCCTGCCCTCAGTATCATCAGCCAGGCAATTTGATTAATATCAGTGAGGTTGAATGGGTGTAACAATGCAGAATATGGCCAGACATGGAGACAAAGTCATACAGTGAAATCTTGACCTGACTGAAGTAAGTGGGAGTTTTGCCGTTGACTTCCTGGGGTTAGGATTATATCCTTAGATTTTATCAACTTCCTTGAGTTGCCATTTGTTTCCCTCCCTGGTGTTCTTCTATCCAGCTCACTTGCCCTGTCACGGACCTCTTCAGTAAGCCAAGAAACCCAGGCCATACTCCCCACTTCATTTGTTCCTTCCAGTTAGGGAGAAGGAAACCCATTGTGTGATTTTTTTTTTACAGGGAGCAGATGGCTTTTCTTCAACGTACTCTGGGGACAAGGAACCTTGTGCATAGCTTCTGACAACTAGCCACACAGTTTGCAATGGGAACACTAATTTATAGCTACATATTAAAATATGGGCCTAGATTCTCAGCTACACCTAGTTGCCTACTGGGTGCAACTAACAGGAGTGTGAAGGGCCCCAAAAGATCCAGCTGGAGGACTCTGAATCTGGGATCAGTTCTTTGCTAGACCTGGTATAGATTAGAGCACCCTCAGGATGCTGTACTCCACAACAGATGGCTATGTCCTTTAAGACAGTAGTTCCCAAATATTTTAGTAAGGTAACCCACCAACAGCATTTTGTCTTCTTTTGCAACTTGCTGAGGGTCCAAATTTGTGGGGAGAGGAGAACAAAAATCATAAACCAGCATCATTCTGCTTTTCCACTGCCTCCTCCTTCTCATCCCAGTGAAGGGGCACTGACCTCCCAGAGCAGTATTTTCCACCCCAGCACCACAGCTTTAATTCTGGCCTGGTACACAAGGGAAGCCCCAGGACAGTGGGGGTTGGAGAACAAATCCATCCTGTACTCACCCAGTAGTGGCATCTCCTGTCTCATAGGATTGGGCCCAGCTCTGCACTCCAAGCATTGCAATCTGTGCATGGGATCATGGCAGAGGGAGAGTCAGGCCAAATGTGAGTGAGTGGCAATGGACAACTGGGCCAAACTTGAGTGGAGCTGCAATCCCATGTACCAGGTCTCAATGCCTGGAGTAGGGAGCCAGGCCCAACCCTGTGGGAAAAGAGCCTTCACTAAAGGGTGAATGCAGGGCCAAGTGCCCAGTGCCAAGATCTCCCCTCCACACCAGGCCCACAGCCCATCTAGGACCTTCCCATGACCCACTGTTTGGGAAACACTGCTCTTAGGGGCCATCTGGCAGGGGACTGGCGGAGCACAGTATTGTTTCAGCCATGCTTCTTCCTGCCCGCAACAAACTGCTTCAAAGGGTGCTGTTGATACCGATGGAATAGGAAGCAGCTGTGCCAGCTTTACACTAACTGGGGACTACGCCACACCAAAAGAATCCTCAGATAGGGAAATTCGGTAGCTCTCCAGTCTCTTTTCATTTCTAAAGTGGTGCAAAGAGACCAAATGATTTCGAGAAGCTGGCCCATAGTGTCCTTATTTCTTATATAAACCAACTCAACTCTATGGAATGGTAAGGAGGAGGAGAACAAAATTTCAAAGAGACTCAAAATATGTCATTTTAGTTCTTGTATGGCTAAACATGCATAATCTGATGTCTTGCTTAGACAGTTATTTGAAAAGAAACTTGTAATCTTTTTTAATTAAAATGAAGGGAGAGGAATAGACTATAAATATGAATACAACAAAGTAGGAGTTGACAGCACACAGCTTTTCAGACAATCTTTTTCAGTTGTTATAGCGTATAATAAAATTTTAGTTTTCCTCTGCAATTTTTCCATAATGTTTACATTTGTTTTAGGTAGCAGATTACCTATTTGTGACACTTTTTTTTTTTTTTTTTTTTTAATATTTCATGTCAATATTTCATGCCCTCGCTTTACAGCTAACACGGTGGAAAGCAAATGAAAGTATTTGAGAGAAAAAGAGACAAAGAGATTTTCTTTTTAAGCAGAAGAGCATCCCTGAATTGTGGCTGTAATATTATCTCCATTAAACTCTGGTTATTAAAATGCTGACGGTCCACTCTTCAATACCTTACTTTACCTCTTCCTTTTCCCCATTGCATGCTTTGCTTTACCTCCATTGTCTGTCTGCTTAACTTGTAAAATGCTAAACAAGTTTTGATATTTACCTGTTTATGATTAAATAGCAAAATGATCTGCTTAGTTCTGTTCTAAATTAAGAGCTGCATTAAATGTCATCGCATTTATCTTTCATAAAACGAGACAGCAAGGACACTAATTTCCTAGGTATTCAATCACTGCCCTGTGCCACTTGAGAGGCAGCTTGGGAATGAGCCTGCCCACAGTTCACAGCTCACTGACAGCACTCAGATGGAATCATAAAAGTCAATTAATCATTAAAAGCTGTTACAAGCACATATCGAACCAGTCTGGCACAAAATGTTAATCCGTCCAATATCAATATAATAAATTCCTGCAAATTGGAGAGATCGATACCTTTAAGGCCTAATGAATCAATTGGAGGGCACTAGGCCGCTCCTTTGGGTCCCAGTAACATGGCTGCCATGCGACTGCTACATCTCTAGGCATGCTGCCAACAGAGGTCACCTATCCCAACAGGCTGTTCACTTCAGCAGCAGTTACCACGGTGACAGCATGTCACTGTTGCCCTAGTGTCCTTCTAGGTAAGGTGGAAACCAATGCATCACTGCCTTTGATGGATTTGTCAATAATACTTAGCAGGGGAGGGGAACTGCTCACGTAACACTTGCAGGTCTGCAGTCCCCGAGCAGTTTGGGGTGATTTAATTGTTTGAAGAGATGTGTGCTTCTGCATATATGCAGGGACTAAATAGTCATAGGAAGCATGAGTTGGCAGTTAGAATTACTGCATGCAGAAACCTTGGGAAACTAGAAAACAGCAAGCAGCTGAGGTGTCTGGCTTAGTGTTACATTAACCAAGGAGCTGTGTAAGTAAGAAATAACCTGGAGCTTCTCAGACTAAGAATTTATTATCGACAACATTTTAATACCTTACTCATGAATGGCTATGGAGTTGTTTATTAACCCCCCTTCCTCCTGTCCCCTCATCACCATGCACAAGAGCAGCATTTTCATCCATCCTCTTACATGCTGCCGATGATCACCAATAAAATGCCGTCAGCACCTTCTTTTCCCCCGCCCAGGTTATTTCTGAGTTGATGGGATTCTATTTTGTTACCTGGATGATGCCTTCAAGGATTAGAGTGGGCCTATTTTGCAGCCATGAGATTTTACGCCTTTTTATTTCTGCATTTGTTTTGTTTTGAGAAGTCAAGTTTCATGTTCATAATAGCACAAGGCCAGGTTATGCCCTCACCCTACACACCACGCAGTGGGAATCAGGCAACCCCAGCCCCTCCTGCGCAGCCACACAGCACCTATCTGGACCATGGCTGCAAGCCTAGGAGGGAGAGCAAGCGAGGGGGAGGGACAAAGCGCGAAGAGGCTGAGAAATAGGAAATAGGCGGAGCTTTGACTTCACTCCCTCATATGCACTCCATTGCCAGTGGAGCTGTCTGGGTGCAAACTGTGGAGTATGTGTGTTGCATCTGGTAAAAGGCTGACACAGCTTCCCCCATCTCCTTCAGCACAAAATGTGAGCTCTGGAGGAATTGTTCTTTACAGGACTTGTCTCTGCTGCACAGTGAATTCCTGAGACAGCACAGCTATGTGCCAGCCCCTACTTAGGGCTGTACCTAAATGCTCAATCCATATATCTACTCTGACCCTTATGAAATCTGGCCTGCAATGGAAAAAATAGCATTTTTTAGGATTGCAGGAGATACTGAAACCTCTTTAGAGATGAAAGAAATGCTGGATACTGTTTCTCCAGGGAAGGATCATGTTCCAGAAGTTTCATTGTCATTTAACATAAAACATAAAAGGTTAAGGCTGAGAACATAATACCCATGTTGATTATTTTAGTGGTCTCAAAGTACAACTTTTCCCCTGGATTGCAGCTATCTGATTCGTGGACCAGCATTATTTTGTGCTCTTCCGCAGTACAGATATGGTGTTTCCATTAAGTTCAGCACTGAGAAGCTTTGTATGTAACTCCCTTACACTCATTCCATACTGTATGGAAAATGGAAAATATACCAATCCAAAGACATGCTAATTCCTGAGATTTGTACATTTTTAAAGATTAATACAAAAAAAATCCTTTTTATTATTACCTGACTTAGAGGAAACATCAAAATAAATTAGGAATCCTACTGTAAAGAAATCTCCTATTCAACATATTGAGACAGGCTGATGTTATGAGTGCTCAGACAAAGGTAATACAGCGCGTCTACTTAATTGCCCTGACACCTGGCTCAGTTCCTCCAGCTATACTCTGAGTGCTAAAAAATCTCTCATTGTTATTAATTGTATTCCTTTTTAAATGTAATGTCGTATCGCTGCAGGCTGAGCTAATGAAACATACCCATATTACCAAAATAGGCATATTTCTTTTTGTACAACACATTCTATCAAAACTGTCTGCTAAAGACATTGTGTTAAAGACCTTTCATAGAGCAATATAAAGAATATCTCAGCTACTCCAACATTTCTATTACATGATTATTAAAATGCCCAGGAGGACTAAATAATATAGAGTGAATTCAGTTATCATATAAGACTTTAGAAATATTGTTAATTCCTGCTGCTGATTTATGTTAATATTAATGCTAGATTACATGCTATGGCTACTAAACAGCTACTGCATACCAATTCACACAAAGACAGGCTCTCTCCAACGTGCTGGAGCTGCGGTCCCTGTTATAATGAGAATCTGAATTATTTATCGCTATTTATCCTACAGTAGTTCACTTGACCACGCTCACTCTTTCTGTTTCTACTGCACATCAATGCATGTAAACATGACACAATAACAGCTGCAAACTTCACATATTTCATCCTCTTTAAATCATATGAGCTCAGTAGTGGGCTGTAAACAAAAGTACTCCCCAATAGGCTCCTGCTGAAAAAGAGAGGAGAAACAAACTTCCTAACACTGATGTGAACATCAGAAAGTGAAGTCAGCTTTTAGTACATTTTAAACGTAAGCAGTCCTGTGAATATTAAAATTGAGCATCAAGGTGACTCTTCATTGCGGACGCTTCTTGAATTTGCACTGACCAGTCAAATGTTAGTGTTGTCACGCAGCTAGGACAATGTTCCTAGAGCTCTAACACTCACTCTTTCCCTTGAGGTACTAGAAACCGAAAGGAACGAGACTCTTAAATGTCAATAAGAAACAGAGCCTTACTTAGGGAGCAGCAACATAGAATCATAGAAATTAGAAATGGAAAGACCCGTTAGATCATCTAATTCATCTCCCTTTCTGCATGCCAGCATTCGGACAGCATGTAGCACTGTGATTCCAAAGAGTCTGATCCAAAACCCATTGAAATTGATAGAAAGCCATCCATTTGATCTTCCTGATATTCCCCTCCTTGTGGTGGGGCTACACTAGGGGCACGCAGGATCAGTGAACTGGAAAGCCTCAGCAGTGCAGCTGTTTGGCAGAAAGGTGCCCCTTGCCTTGTCCTTGTGTATGCCCTGAGTCCCCATCTCACCTGCTTGGGTGGAGGATTTGGCCCTTAGTTTGCATGGTACCTCTTTACAGGCAGCTGATAAAATACTTGATTTAATAGGTTTTTTTTTTTTTAACATTCTTTTATTGTCATCTTTAAGGCCATCACAAAAATGTGAAATCTTACACATACAAGGAGCCAGCCCTGCACAGTCTGCCTCCACAAATAAGGATTAGTCAGGTGTGGCAGCTATGCAAGATTACAATAGCTGGAAAATACAGCAAAAATAAGAAGCATATTTATCCAATCAGATAAGCCACAGTTGCAGGCATTGGAGGGTTAATACAGATACGTAGGGCCAGATACACCAATACGTTCCAGCTTTGGCAACACATAAAGAGCCACGAATCCATCTTAACCAGCCAGTTAAACTGAGTTTATGGCTGTCTTGCCACACAGAGAAGCTGAAGCCTACCAGTGAATCTGGCCTATAGATGAAGTACTGTAAAAATTTTAGTTGCAAACCACCCCCCACCCCTCAATTTATGATCAATAATGTGCAGTGAAATCTCCCAACGGTGATATTTTCCAGGGCCAAGTGCTCCACAGTGGAAATTGGCAGAGCTTCACTGACTGCAGTATCATCATGCCAATTTACACCAGCTGTAGATCTGGCCCATTATTTTTAGTTAGATCAGTTAACGTGGCAAACAATTTTTCTTTAGGGAGGTAGAAATTCAGACCCAGATTTTCAGCTCAGTTATCCCTGTGTAAATCCAGAGTAACTCCACTTGCCTTCAGTGGCGTTATTCCAGATTTACACTGAGTTAAATGAGATCAGAATCTGACCCTCAATCAAGAAGCCGTTTGGCATCTGTCATAATCAGTGAAGATTTACCTTGTACTATTTAAAACCACTCGTATTTTAGGTGAATAGAAAATTGCAACCTCAGCTTTCAATTTAACAAAGTCTAATTTCAAAGACTGAAACCTAGCTCTCCTAATCTGAATGATTTTAGATACATCTGGGAATATCAAAACACAATTACCCTGAAACTCAATCCTCTTCCTTTTAATTAAAGAAAGAACCCTATCTCAGCCACCTGAGGATCTGAAAGATACTGTAAGTATTTGACACTCAGAAGAAGTCTTAACTGATAAATTATGAGGGTTGTGTAAGCAGAAGACAATAGCTATCATTAACTGATTAAATTTAAAATAAATTTTTTTTAAATGGTCTAATACATCAGAAAAAGCATGTAATCAATCTTGACATTCAGATCTTTCTCTCAAGCCAAAAATAAGTATATTACAGGAACTAACTCATGTTTTTAAAAAATTCAGGGCTAGATCTTCAGCTGGCCTATATTGGCATAACTCCATCAGCGTCAGTGGAGCTATGCCAATTTATAGTAGTTGTGGATCTGGCCCTCAATTTTTTTGTAATGTTTTCCCTAATCAACTCATTAGATATCAATTTAGAGTCATCAACATCTGGCTTAAACATGTCTCAGTCCTGAGATCTGAAATCTGATGATTCTTCCATAACAGGTCCACTGATTTCTCTGCGTTTTAGGAATAATGCTATAATTGAGGGAACCACATTGTATATCAAATCAAATAAAGCAGCCACGGCAGTGCCACAGGGGGGCTGGCACTTCAATGGGAAATAGGTCTTAGTCCCTCCTGTGAGCTTCCTAGCTCGGGGGAAATGAAGACGGGTCATGTGGTTCAGTCAGGCCTTTGGGATAAATAAGGGAGAGAGAGATGGGTAAAATGTGAGAGAAACTTCAGCAAAGAGGCTGCAGAGAAAGACTTCCACAGGAAATCTTGAGTGTCTGTGGGACAGCCAGGACAACAGCACAGGGGTTTACCTGCTGACCTCACTGAGCCTGAGAGAAGGTAGCTCAAGCAGTTTTGCATCCTCTCCTGGAGGGAAAGAAGGAAGGACTCCACTGAGAAAGGTCTGGGAGTGTCTGCTTGATGAAGAGCAGGCTGGCATTGAAGAAGAAACCCAGGCCTGGCAGAATATGCTGGAGCTGAGGATGGACTTTTGTGTTGTAATGGTGGACTTTCAGTTATAAAACCAGCCCCAAGCAGGTGAGTTACCAGTCCTGAGAAAGCCTTTGTGGATTATTTCTGGGAACATCTGAGGGAAACTGAGGCAGGGTTGCTCCAGAGCCACCCCAGTCATGAGGGGATACCCTGGAGGTGGTGACCCTGTTACAGGCAACTTCTTTAACATCAACCCCTTGAGTACCTGACTCCTAAAGACCTTCCAGGCATGAATAAGAAGACTGAAGTATGGTAGAGGACAAATCTAATTCCAGTGTACTCTCTTCAGTTCCAGTCAATCTAACATTAAATAACTTAGTAAAGGTTTTTATGGCAAGGTTTTTCCTGGCGCCCCTTTTCAATTTTTAAAATGTGCCCCTCACAAAGTGTGTTGTGGGCCACATGTATATAAAAAGCTGATGATGTAATACTACTGAATTAAATAAACCAGACTCAGAACTCCTTTCTGAATTCTTGGGCAAAAGCTTGAATGTATAGATAGCCTTCAGTTCAACATGCAAGGACTAACACCTCAGCCTGCATAGGGCCAACGGAGGAAGCAAGCGCCAGAATTGAGGACATTGCACTGAGAATGTTTGGCCAGTAACATGCCCAGATGCTGATGGAAGGAGTGTTAGCATGAGTTTATTATCTGATCTGGATTGAAGAGGCAGACTGTGGGGACAGCAGCAATCTTTTATGTAGCTAGAATCCAAACCATATAAGGCTTTCGAGATCAATTCCAATACCCTGAACTGCAGACCAGAAGTAAACAAAAAACCAGTGTAATCTCTAACGTTCTGGTGTAATGTCACCCTGACTGTCCAGCCAGCCAGGCCAATGAATTCTGCACTACCTGAAGTTTTCAAAGTATAGTTCCATGTACAACATTTGGCAGCAGTCCAATCTGGAAATGACAAAGGTATCTGAGACAAGGTCCATGTGACAAGGCTGATTATTTTACCTCTGTATTTAGCACTGGTACAACCATTGCTGAATATGGTGTCCAGATAGGAGGTCCACAATTAAAGAATTATGCTGATAAATTGGACAGGAATTAGAGAAGAGCCACAAGAATGATTAAAGAACTAGAAAACATGCCAAATAGAGACTGAGCTCCCTGCGTCATCTACTTATCTTAACAAAAAGGCTAAGGGGTAACTTCATAAAAGGTTCTAGGTACCTACATAGGAATAAATATTTGATAATGCACTCCTCAAGGTATAAGATATAACATGATTCAATGGCTAGAAGTTGATGGCAGTGGGTGTATCTGGCAATATGGATAATATATGACTACATGGTAATACAAGTTTGGCAAGGTATACATACAATGGGGCAGATCATCAGCTGGTGTAAACTGTCATTGCTTCATGATGGAGCTATGGCAATTTACACAAGCTGACAATCTACTCCAAAATATATACAACATAGAGATTATATGCATAACTTTTCCCAGATCATATATTATACATTCATCAAGAGGTTAAATCATGTTTAGTGTGAAAGGTACTATGCCTCTGTGTATTCATGCTCAGTCTGGCTCTCTGAGGTTCATGAATAAGGAGGACAAAGACAGCAATTTCATTTCTAGCATCTGATTTAATTGTGGCAGTGTACATAACCCTTACAGTTCTGGTCTGGTTCCAGGGTGGTGATCTTTTGCCAGAATGGGAGTAAAAGCAGCTGAAAAGAAAGTGTTCTTGCATGTAACACAGAAAACAGATGGGTACATTGTGCATGTGGAAGGGGAGGTAAATTTCAGATTTTTTCCTAAAACAGCCTTAACTGGATTTTCACTCTCAGTTTTATAGCTGTCTAAATCCCCATATCACATTCTAATAACTTTCTACTAAGAAATGCTACAAAAATTACATCCTTGCATCTTTTTCCCTTAGTATCCTAATTTTTTAAGATCTTGGGGTTCAAAGCTACATCACTATTTTTGTCATCTTGTTTTGCATTTTAATGACTACTTTATGGTCATGAACAGCAGTAAAAAGAGGATACAATACTGCTTATATGTTAACCTTTGGGCTGCCGTTGTGCCTTTACATGGGGTTCCCTACCATTTATTAGCCTCTCAAAATGAACAACACCAGCAAATATTTAACATACTACAATCATAGGAAAAGTCTGGAATTGTGTACTTCATTCACCTTTTCCACATCAGCCTATATAAATGCAATAGTGTTCTCAGTGCCAAAAGCCTGCCAGGCCCCCATCACTTTGCCAGCTGGTGTGTACTGTACTCTGCCATGATGCCTTCCTGTATAGGAAGCATTGCAAGAGTACCAAAAAGATTAAGGGTATGTCTACCCTAACAGCGGCAAAGTTGCCGCCATCAGATTGACTTATCTGGATCGACTGAGCAGTCAGTGAAGACCTGCTCAGTCGATCCAGAAGTCAACGCAGTAAAACCACCCCTGCAAGTGGGGTAGCGCTGCGTCGACAGGAACACAATTCCCATTGGCGCAGTGCAGTGAAGATGCCACGCAGAAGGGAAGCACAGCTGTAGCATGCGTAACTCCTGTTGACTGCTGCTGAATCACTCGGAAAATGTGGACCAGGACTAAGAAAGAGAAACGGGGAAGTGGGCAGAAACATCTGGAGACTTCTGAGAACAAACACACACAAACATCCTTTCACTAGATTAAACACTAAAAGAGATAAGGAAGAGAACTTAATGCATGAAAGTAATGTTTATCTTTGGTAATATTGTTTTGGTGTCATAGTTTTACCATTGCATACAGTATGCTTTTCTTTTCTTTTTTTAAAATGGAAAATAATGTGAAGTACAGAAAAAAGAGGTACCGATTCAAGAGATTACTTAAGCACACAGTTAAGTGCTTTTCTAGGGTTGCCTTCCTAGACAAAAGGATTTTAGACTTTAACCAGTGCAATGACACAATACAAATGGTACTCTCTGTCAAAAAAGAACGTTCCTGATTCATAAAGTGTAATAGCTGTGGGCCCTTAGAAGGAGGTCTCTAGAAACAAGTCAGAGTATTGTTTGATTTTAGGCATGGAACATTATTTCAGCATAACAGACGTTACTGACATTAGTCAAGCTACTGTGAATTGAACCCATCCTGTGACCCTTGCTTACTGCGGTATACTTGTGTGTAGTCCCATTGACTACATGTGGGAGTAAACCTTGTAGGCTCAGGTTCTTAAAAGTCCCAACTTCTATCTTCTTTTTATTAAAGGTTATCATGCATTGTTCA
Organism: Mesoclemmys tuberculata; assembly: GCA_007922155.1. Lineage (NCBI taxonomy): Eukaryota > Metazoa > Chordata > Testudines > Chelidae > Mesoclemmys > Mesoclemmys tuberculata. The sequence goes on from ML675618.1 coordinate 2,608,158, forward strand.
AATACAGCGCACATTTTTTCAGTTTCCACCAGAGAAGCCGGGTGCATTTACTGAGCCACAGGCAGAGGGTGAAGGCTTTGGTTAGCAGAATCCCAGCACCCATGGATAAGGCTCTGTGCTTCACCATGCTGTTATATCACTACAAGAAGCACCACCTCCAGGGAAAATAGATTTGGGAAGGTCACTACAATCCAATGAAGTGGTGGGTCAGCAAGGACATGGGCCAAAAATGACACCTTTACTCAGTGTGCAGTTACTGAGAGTGGAACAAATGCGACATTCTGGCAGCCTTGCGTTATAGCTAGGGCATTCCCATTACACCAGATAGGAGACCAGAAAGACAGTAATGACACCAGGCAATAACAATACAACAATCTTCTTGTATTTTAGTGTTTGCAGTCTCAGATTAGATTAAACTAATTTTTAAAACGAATGCTTAGTTACCCCTGTCTTCTCAGTCCTTGCTCTTCGTGCCCAGCCTGCTTATAAAGTGTGTCCAGACCCAACATCCCTTAGCCCTGGTCTACACTTACCTGGCGATTCGGTGGCAGTCAATGGGAGTTACGCAAGCAACGCAGAGTAGCTTGTGTAACTCCCGTCGACTGCTGTGCTTCCCTTCTGTGTGGCATCTTCACTGCACTGCGCCGATGGGAACCGCATTCCCATTGACGCAGCTCTACACCACTTGAGGGAGTGGTTTACCATGTTAACTTCTGGATCGATTGAGCAGGTCTACACTGACCTCTCAATCAATCCAGATAGGTCGATCTGACAGCAGCGACTTTGCTGTTAGACCAATAAACCAGCTGTTATTTCACTTGCCTGGCTGCTTTTTCCCTGTGGGGAATAAAGCCAAGTAGCAACACTCTCTTAGAGCTGCATTGAGTACGTCACAACATTTATCATTTTATGTTTTTATTTTTTTAAGGAAGCCTTCAAATTATTTCGGGGCCATGTACACAATAACAATATACTATTTAATTAATATGCAGTAATAAGGAATTTAGCATCCCAGTAAACTACAACTGCACCTCATCATCTGTCTGGACTAAACTGTTGGAAAACTCCAGTAAAAGCAACGTCCTGCCATTGAGGCCCAGAAATTAGGAGTGAGAGTACATCACCTGACCTCAAATATTGTGTTGGTGCCCAGGGAGAGAAGTAGACTCCCACGTAGTTAGGGCCCCCATTGTCATGTATCTCTTCTATATTCCCGCATAGCAAGACGCACACTGGAAGTGGTCACCATAACATTCTGTTATTCATGTTCTGCTAGCTGTGCTGAATTTGTGCCAGGGCTGAGCAGTTTGTAGCCCCGACACCTCTGGGCTTGCCTCATCCTTTATGAAAGTAAAAAAAATGGCTTGATCCCTGCACCTCTTTCATTACAAATCAAGCATTGTCTGCCAGACATGGCTGTTAAGTAAGATGAGGTATTTTACACATGGCACCACCTAGTGGCTGAACAGTGTAACAGCTAAGCATTCTATTTACATGTCCCCTTTCAAGTTTTACATTCCTACCGTTCACAAAGTATACTCTAGCATGCTATCTTTGAAGTTCAGTATCAGTAAGTGTGTTAAATGTCTCTGAATTGTATTGGTTTTCTAATTACGTGACCCAAACGGATAACAACTTGGTCATCTGGCTGTCCATTAGTTACAATGACTGTCTGGGGTTGGTTTGGAACCACTGCCTCTCCTTTTCCTTATTCTGCATCTGCCATCTGTAGAGTTTGCTTTGTTGATTGTTCTTTCTGAGGAACCAACTGTAAACATTGACTGTTTCAGTTGAACTCTCCACTGTCAGTCTCTCAATCATATGTGACTGGGGCGCTGAAGTCTTTTTCTTTATCACTGATGGAGTTGGCCATCTTTTTTCTCTATCCACTGTGCAATGAACACAGTGACCTGGTTCTAAACCCAGCAGTTCTTTAATTGAGTGATGTCTGTTGTAAAAGTGTTCATAGGCTCTTTTTGCCTTTTTATTTGATTTGGCTACTCTCTTCATGTCTTGCCACTTGGGAGATAGATTTTTTTACAAAGTTGGAACAGTAGTTCAGAGTTGTCTTCCCATCAGGAGTTGTGCTGCACTATATCTAGTAGCCGCTTTTGGTGTTGATCTGCAACACAGAAGAGCAAGGAATGGATCTTCCTGCTGTATGAATTTCTTGGCTGTCAGTACAGCTTTTTCAGCCTCTCCATTTGCTTGTGGTTAATGTGCACTGCTAGTAATACAATAAAAAATTATATTTTGTATGGAATTGCTTAAATTCTACTGCAGTGAATTGTAATTTATGACTAGATGTTCTGCAATATCGAAGTGAGCAAAAGTGCACTTCACTTTCTCGATAACACATATTATGTCTTTCAAGTACATTATTTCTATATACCTGGAAAATAGTCCATGACGACCAGGTAATGATATCCTCTGAAACTGCAAAAATCTGCAGCTAGTCTCCTCCAAGTTCTGCCACGTAGAGGTGGCGTTATCAAAGGTTCTTTGTGTTATCTTGGTCTGTTAGTTCTGCAATGTTTATGTGCAGATACTTAATGTTTTTGCTGATGCCTGTCCACCATGCCAATTGGTTAGCCTGTTCATGGCATTTTGTTAATACTTGATGTCCCTAATGTATGAAGTTTAGGATTTCTCCTCTCATTTAATTTGGAATTATGATGCAATTGCCTTTAGTCATGAGTTTATTTGACTCGCTTAATTGTCCACACAGAGCAATGGAGTCTTTTGTCACTCCCTTAGTGTCCTTTAGATTCTTGGACCAGCCACCCCTAATGTAACTTAGAACTTCGTGAAGTTGCATGTCTCTCAAGGTTGCTTTTTCTAGCTGGTGTAAGCTCTTTCCTGACACTGGTCTGTATTCATCCACAACATCCACATCTGCTTTTATATCATCTTCGAGCTCACAGGTAGTTGTGTGCGATACAGTAATCCATGACAGTGTCTGCTACTATCAGATTTTTCCCAGGAAAATATGTAGCATTTCATAGATCAGTGTCAAAACCTGGAACTACACCTGGAAGTGGTGAGTGTAGGCTTTTGAGCACTGATGTATTGTGCTCCTAGTAACTAACACCATGAAACAAGCAGGCTGCTGCATTCTGCCTCAGTTGCAGCTTCCAACTGTAACACCACGTAGAAAGCATTCTTGTAGTTGAATTCGGGGATAACCCAGGTATAGGTAACTGTGGCAAGATCTACATTGGAGAGGCAATCACAATTTTTATGCCAAGAACAGATGCAAAAAGGCATTTCTGGCCACTGAAACTACCTCAGAGTACAGAATACCAAATGGAATAGATTAAATCTTTCTAGAAAAAAAATGGTATTACACGGACACTTTATAGTGGAAAAGAGATATGAAAGGCATCTAACTGTCTGAATGCAGTTTCTATGTTTCTATGAAGGAAAAATATACACAAGCTGAAATCTTAAAGAGACACCAGTTAGAAAATCAAAGTTTAACAGATGATCATTTTAAGTATGGTTATAAGTATTTTTGCCTCACCCCTTTTTCTTAGAAATCAATAGACCTATGTAGACTTTTATCAGGTGAGAAGCTGGGCTTCTATATCTTAGAGCCTGTTTATGTGCACATCTTTGCATCCAGTTCTTCCATTCTGATTTCCTTGATTCCTGAGAATCTGCTGTAAATGGGAAAAGTGGGTGGAAAATTATTAACTTTTAATTTAAAATTCTAACGTCAGTGTAGTCACTTGCATGTAAGTTATTGAAGATAGTATGAGTGCCCCCTGAATTTCAGCAGGAAATCTAGTACCTTAAGTGTAAGTACTGTGTCTGTGAAGACACGTATCTGTCTCTGTATAGATACTCAAATCTGTTCTGCTAGTGTCAGATAAAGTTATATTAGACACACACATTGAAATAATCTTGTCTGAGGATAACCTTGTGTTCTGCCAACTCCTTCTGTGCCTGAATGGCCTGTCAGTGCACCATAGGCTAGAGATAAAGGAGAGCAAAAGCTGTGGCCAGAGGTGGGGAAATGAGGTAGCTGAAGTATTTCCGCCTCATTCCCATAGTATGTGAGTGGCTCACCCTTCTCTTCCTCTTTCACACTTAACATACTGAATTCCATCAGCTCTTACTGTCACATTACTGTAGAGTTCCTGCATGGCAGTACCTGTTGTATCCAGGAGCCTGCTAGGTACCTTACAGTGGCAGCAATCACTAAGGCCTCAGAATAGTTTCAATTCCAAAGCTCCATTTTCACAAGTTCACAACTTTCTGAAAACCACAGCTCCTTTCGCAGTGCTGCTGTGCTATTTTCAGACAGGCTTGACCCTCACTGTTAGCTAGAGTGCTCTGATTATACCAGGATATTTTTGCATCCTCCTAGTGGGTGCTGCGGGAAGGCTGCCATCTCAGAAATCCCAGCCTTTGGGCCTCTTCTTGTGCCAAGATCATATATTACTATATGGCGATTGCCTCGCAGCCACCACTGTCACAGTATAGATTGGTCAGATCTTCAGAATGTTTTCGCAACCTCCAGATATGGGGGGGGAGGGAGGAGGGAATCACTAGCAGTTTCACTTGCTTGTAGAACTGTGTACATGTGGACACCGTCACAGCTCATGTCACTCTGAGCTGCTGATACAGACATGGAGAATAGTTCTGTGGATCAAAAGAAAGATCCAACTGCCAAAAAATGAATCATGGCATTCCATGGATGGCCGAGCTGTAGCAGAGACCACGTGTGACGGCTTGGAAGAAACATGAAACCCAGCCATTATTTCAATCATTCTCACTCACAAGTAAATATGCAAAATAGCCTGCAGTTATATGGCGAGTTTTATTTGTCAACAGTGCTGCCAAGGATTTGAAAGGAAACTTTCTGTTGCTTTATTCCAAGGGCATGTGTAACATTTCATAAGTATTAAATGTGCTGTTATCTGGGTGAGAAGGTTCATATGGCTGTTGGTATGAATCATAGACATGTAAGACGGGAAGGAACTGCGAGAGGTCTTCTAGTCCAGCCCTCCACACTGAGACAGGACCAAGTCTACCTAAACAGTCCATTGTTGTGGATTCCATAAGCTTCTTGGAAACCTCTGCTAGTGCTTAACTCTCCTTACAGTTAGAAAATCATCACATCTCACGCATGTGATTCTTATATATTTTGGCAAAGTAATATCTTTAAAGGCTGGGGTGAGATAATCCACTCTTCAGTCCAGAGGTTCTCAAGCTGCAGTCTGTGGAGTGCTTCCTGGTGGTCCATGGGAGGGTGGCCGATCATGTGGAAAACAGATTCGTGCAGGGAAGTGTCATGCCACATGGCTGCCAGGTGCTAGGTGGAGCTGCCAGGAGACCCCTCACCATTGTTAGGAGGAGGGGCCTAACTACCTCATCAAGGAGCCCCAGCTTCCAGCAGAAAGGAAGCCAAAGAGGTGTTGTTACTGATAGCTGCTTGTGGAGGCATCGGTGATGAATAAGTGTGCTGAGAGCCTGAGGGGTAGAGAGAAAGAGATCCGGGTTAAAGGGAGTTGCATATGCTCAGCCACTCTCAGAATTAGGATCGAGTCTTCTATCTCATTTTAATTAGAGATGGTCTTAGGTATTTGTGTTTTGAATTTATTTTTGCAACACCATGCAGGCTGGGTTTTAGAAACCATCTTTTAATGTCATTGAGTCAAAAGATGTGCAAAATCAAAATGAGAAGGATAAACAGATAGGTAAGTTAGATAGATGCACTGACTTCATAAGACAGTGTTTGCCTGCCTAAAATTCCCTTTCATCACAATGACAAGAGTGGTTCATATTCTAGTCTTGTAGAAGTGGTTAGCTTTTAATTCATTCAGGAGATGTTATCTGAAGAAAGCAGATATTTACACTATCCTAAAAACAAAATAATGCTGCTAAACAATACTTATTTCATATCACTTCTGAATTCTGAATGTGGTCAGATATAAATAGCAGCACAGACGTTTAAGAGCTAGTCTCATTGAAAAAAGTAATTAATTGCTGTTATACACAAAGGTGGTTTTGTTTTGTATTGTTGTAACCAGCACAACTTTAATTACAAGTAATTGTTCTCAAAATCATGCTGCTCATAAGTCCTTCATTATAGACAGTGATTATGCATCAATATACTAATCTATCACTTGCATTATTTTAGTCATCTGGATGTGTTCATCAAAGTTTGGTGTGTAATTCAGGGAACAGATGAGACATACCTGTGCTTCCATTCTTTCAAAATCTGCTTGTTTTGAAGCAAAAAATTAGTGGTGATGTAAATGAAGATACCTTTGTCTTAAATGAAGACATCAAATTAAATTTTCTTTTGCTTGTTTCAGACAAATCTAATGGGAACTATGGTCTTGTGAATAAAGCACGGAAGCGGGTGTTCAGATTGAGTGATATTCCTCATTCTGTCACAGACAGTTTTCCATTATCTTGGGCAAGTGATTTTAACCTCTTTGTACTAGTTTCCCTATATATAAAATGGCAATAATAACACTTTCCTGCATAGACTCATAGCCTTTAAGGTCAGAAGGGACCATTATGACCATCTAGTCTGACCTCCTCCATAACGCAGGCAGCAGATCCTCACCCACCCACTCCTGTAATAGACCCCTGACCTATAACTGAGTTATTAAAGTCCTCAAATCATGGTTTAAAGACTTTAAGGTACAGAGAATCCACCAGGAAATGACCCATGCCTCATGCTTCAGAAGAAGGTGACCCCTCCCCCCCACCCGCACCCATGCCAATCTGTCCTAGGTGGAAAATTCCTTCCCAGATCCAAATATGGTGATCAGCTAAATCCTGAGCATGTGGGCAAGACTCACCAGCCAGACACTCAGAAAGAGTTCTCTGTACAAACTCAGAACCCGCCCCATCTAACATCCCATGACAGGCCATTGGGCATATTTACTGCTAGTTCTCAGAGATCAGTCAATTGCCAAATTAGGCTGTTCCATCATACCATCCCCTCCATAAACTTGTCAAGCTCAGTCTTGGAGTCAGCTGGGCTTTTACATCACTGGAGTGTAAAGAGACTTAATTCATTAATGTTTGCAAGGCATTAGATAGTGAGTGAAAAAGCGTTAGGTAAGTGCAAATTATTATTACTCACAAATGAACACACAGCTCAGTTTGCTATTAATGTAGGTCCTGATTCAGCAACCCATCCCTATTCAGGACAGCACATAAGCACATACTTAAGTCAATGGGACTTTATGCATGTGCTTAAAGTAAAGTATGGAAATAACTACTGTACTGAATAAAGATAGGCTTTGGTATGTTTACTTGAATTGGGGTGTAAGCTGTTATTTTACCAGTGTCCTTTATTTTTTCTTCTCATTAAATTGAGAGGGAGCTTGTGTAAATTCTTCAAACAGACACACAAGACTATCTGCCTGTCTCCCGGAGAATTCTGAGTTTTCTTTCCTCTTCCCCAAAATTAACGAGTGCTGTCGCCTGCATCACTAAACACCAATTCACTGCTTACCTCCAACAAGACCTCCACGTACAGTAGCTAACAGTATTTCAGAAATCAAACTCACACGTTCCCAGCATGTCTGATGAGACCACGTTAGCTACACCTGTCCATGGCAGTATTTTGCATTCCGAACTTTTAAGCGTTCATAAAGAACTGTAAAGCACTGAACATTTTTCAAATGTAAGGCGAATTTTAATATTTCGATCTCCTTTCCCACTCTGCGTCCCATCTTCCATTCCTCTCCAAAATAGAGAAATCTTAAAAGTAAGCAAACATCAGAAACATATCAATATGGATGAAAACAAAGTTATAAATTCCATGAAAGTATCTTAAAAATCACTAGTTAGTGGAAAACTTTCATTCTGTTTGTAACTACAGGGCCTGATTCTTTTCTCATTGACGTTGGTGGCATAATTCTTGCTGGCATCAATGATGCGGGAACAAATCCATAGTATCTGCTGTCCATGTTGAGAACTATAACTAAGACCATAGAAACTAAAGACTGGCATGAGCCAAAGACTTTGATCTGAAACTTTCCCCTTCCAGAGGATGTAATTCAGCAAGATACTTAAGCATGTGCTTACCTTTAAGCACATGAATAGTCCTCTAGACTTCCATGCTGAATTAGGGTCAGATTCCTAAGGACACTCAGCTCCGCTGTCAAACCTTACAACATATCAGTCCAGTTCCTAGCAGAAACCTTTTCCTTCTTTAAATTATTCTTTGTATGCAGAACCCTTCTGTTAGGTGATAGCAATTTTGTATTTTCACCTTTTTGACCTTCATATTGTAAGCTAATTTACAGTACATTAAATGTCTTGAATATCTCAATAGGAATGTCACTCATGTTTATGGCTGTTTGTGGAATCTTTATCCTTTTCTTTGAATTTTATCAGCCGTATTGGAAGAATCTGTGACATGTCTCTAACACTAGGTTTCGGCCCAATCTAGCTCCTATTAAAATCAGATGGCATACTTCCATTGACGAGGATGGGAATTGGAGTGAGCCCTTCTACATTCTAGAATACATCAGAATTAAGATTTAATGGCTGGCGTAAATCAGTGTATCTCCATTAAGTCAGTGGAACTACATCAACTGGCAGCACCTGAGGAGGCTAAAATCTATTGTTTCTCATTCATCCAAAATTTGACACACAGTCTAGAAATAAGGAGTTAACCATAACATCAGATGGATGCTTGTTTTTTCTGTTCTTTTTTGTGTAAATGTTTTGATTGTGTAAGGCAGATACATTTTCATTACAATCTATATAGAAGTTGAAGTAGGGTCTCCAGAAGTGAAAGGCTTATGCAACGCTTATTCACTGCCTAATGTCCACTCAGCCGTCTTAATACACTAAAGATTTTTCACAATAGCTGTCACTATCGGTCTGTCATTTTATTCTGCTCCCTTATAAACTGTTTGTGTTCTGTTTTTAAATATGATTTTTCATACCTGGCTTGCAAGTTCTGTCTAAGGATACTGCTAAAAGGACCTCAGTAGAGTAGTGTGAATGAATCTTTTAGAAGGTAGATGCGTAACCACAGTAATGATAGTCTCTGCTTCTTCTCTTCTTTGCTTCCTTTTGAATTAGAAGCTAAATACTGTAAAAAACAACAACAAACCCCAAAACATTTGCCTTTTTTAGTGAAAGAATTCAATTTATCAGCGTGGCTGTAAATATTGATAAAAAGAACTTCAGTATAATCGCTAACACCATCGCAGAAGTATTAAGTGTAAGTACGCTGTGGAAACAATGCTTCTGTATTTACAAGTGCAAATGCTAGTACTTTCAACTCCTGTATTCCCAACAGCCACTACAGCACTGGAGTGTGCCCATTGGCTGGCTAGGTGTTTCTTACTACGGGATGGAGCTCCTGGGCTTGTTCTCTCAATGCAGGAGTCTCTGAAAGGTATGTGTCTGCCTTCTCTTCCCCTGAAAATCCTTCCCTCCTCCCTCCCCATGCACACACCACACTGACTCACCCCAGGGCTGGGAAGCAAGCATCTCCACGGCCCGTTGCAGCGACCAATGAGGGCAGGGCTGCCACCTTCCCTGGTTGGCACAACAGCAAGGCTGACAGAAAAATAAAAGCCCTCACTGCTGGAACTCAGGGTATAAAGCTCCAGGCCAGGACAGTGGGTTCTGGGGGCCATCCAGAAACTGAGGGAGTTGGGAGGGATGTGATTGGTTCAAAAAACTGGTTTGGAAAAGTACTTGCAGATTTGTTAAAAAGTCATTTATGCATGAGAACACTGCTATTTATAAGTGATAAAGTACGTCTATGTTCTCATATGCATTCAGTTAGAAATGCAGTATCTTCTGATCCTCTGTTCCATCTGCTGCCATGTAATAAGAATGCACTTTGGGGGCCTGATTGGCCATCTACTTACCCAAGTATATGTCAGGAGTAACTCCTTCCAAGTCAATTGGCCAGATTCTCCCATACTCCTCTTCTGCACTAGTCTCAAGAGAGGCAGGTGAGGAGGAGAGAAAAGGTGGGGAGGGATAAGTCACCTTTATCCCTCCATACTTTTAGCCCAAGCTGCTCTAAACTGTGCCGGTTTATAATAGCTTTCTGGGGGACACTATGGCAGCAAAGAATAGTTGAAATAACATACATTCCATCCACGATCTTTCTTTTTAGCCTGCTCCCAGCCCAGCCAGATATGTCACCTACAACAGGGGCAGGGAGAGAGCTCAGCACACAGACAAGATATTGTCTCTGAACCTGGCAGAGAGCACTCTCCCCATGACAGGGGTATTCTCTGCGGGGCCTTCTGTACCCTCTTTATAACTCTTTTGTGCCCTTCTTCAGACCCACACAGGGACAGCAGCCCTTAGAGTTACATCAGTGCAGTGCTTAATTTGTGCCAGGACTTGTCAGGGCTGAGCCCCGGCATCTCTGGGGTTGGCAGTACATACCCCTGGCACCTCAGGACTTGCTGTATCAGTTATGAAAGTAAAAAAAAATGGCTTGAGCTCCAGCACCTCTTTCTTTACAAATTACGCCCTGCATCAGTGTAAGACTGGATTCGGTGTAAGATCTTCCCTGCTTACAAACATACAGGTTTTACAGTCCATGAAGTTTCATTGTGCAAAGAGTGAACCCAAGACACTGAAATTAACACCATTTGGTCCCTAACATTTTGTTTTCACAGCTTTAAAATGAAGTGGATTCAATCTCTGCAACTATCACAAAACATTCATTCATTATCAAGCAAAAAACCAAACCAGTGACGTGACAGTTTGCATTAAATTAAAAATTGTTCAGTTGATTTAACAATTCACTTTAGGCACTTTGCAAGCTGTGGAAATAGTCAAGGTTTTAAGATTATGAATGCTGTATGATTGTTAATGAAATCCATATATCTGTATATGCATACACATATGTAATCTTTGTTATGTATTTGTCCACTCATACTAGGTTTATTTAACAACAAAACTAACGGGGCTAGGGGGGCAGATTTCTCAAATGTAGCCTTAATTGTCTTTCATGCATGTTCTGTAGATCATTACTGACTGTTTACAAATCTTGCTTAGAAAGACTTTATAGCGAAGGGGAGAGATAACATATCTTCATTGTTTGTAAAATGACAGTTCTTAATGGACCATATTAGCTTTACACAAACTATTAAATCCTTTTCATTAAATTATTTTGTGTTCTGTTTCGGAATCTTGTTAGCTCTGGGAAGTAGGTGCAAACTCCTAAGGAAACATGAGCACACATTGAGACTATTATAGATAATATTTATTAAATAAGCCTCTGAGGATGTTTTTCTTGGGTTGCTCTCAAGCATTTTGAAGGAGTCATGTTCCATGTTTGAGGTCCCATGTTTCTTCCTCTTAAACTATGAGCAGCTGTAGCACATGACCTACTTCTGTAGAACCCTGTAATGATTTCCTTCCTTCAGTGGCTTCAGGAGTCCCTCTTCTGCCCTGTGAAAAAAGGGACAAATATTTTAATCCAAGCAAAATGCTAAAGCAGGTTTTGTTGGTTTCAGGGAAGAAACTCAATACAGCTACATCACCAAGTGTAGGCCTCAAATTGGAACCATCTGGACTGTAGAAGCTCCTTGAGATCTTTAGGGAAGGCATGGGTATTTTTGCCTTGGGCTGTAACTCATACACCTGCAGAAAGGATAGACATATTGGCAGACAAACTGGACAAATACAGGAATTCAAGCCTTCTCACACAATCACTGTGCCAGTGCCGAAGTGTGGAAGTTACACCAACATATTTAATAAATGCAGGCATTAGCATAGTTTTTAGTCGGTGAATATGCAGGTACTACTTTTGTTAAGGTTAATTCAGACATGATTTAATTTTAAGAGCTGCTCTTTTAGCCCCTTCTCACATGTAGATTCCCACCAATGACTAAACAAGGACAAGGGAATGAACACAATAAACACAGAAGTATACAGTGTATATCTTAGGTTCATATCCTGCCACTCTTTCTTACACGTGTAATCTGACTGATATGGATTGAGAGGCGGTACTAATTTGTAAATTTCTCAGCTGTTTGCAAACATATAAATATAAGAGCGCGCATGCTATTGCTTTAAAAAAACAGTCTGCCCAGACCAGTGGTTTATTTGTAAAATCCCTAGATCAGCCACTGGAGGAGAGGGAAAAAGTCTCATGCTGATCTTGAAACTCTGACTTGAGGTTAATAGTGTCATATTCCAGTTTGAAAATGAAAGGCACACAACAGAACAGTACGAAGAGAAGGGGGAAAATACACAGTCTGACCGGAAAGTTATTAAAACATTAAGGCTACGTTTATACATGGGCTTCAATGAGGTGACTAATTTTGTGCCTGCAGGTTTGTGGATATTCTTCTCTGCAGGAGGAAATAACAGAATTTTGACATCTGCAGCTTCTTGTTCTGCAGGTGCAAATGCTGTTTGCACCTGCAAATCAGAGTGGTCCTGATACTGCAGCCTCTTCGCAGGCAAAACTCTCTAATGGCTCAAGTGGGATCAACATTTGCCTTTGAAGGGGAAGGTCTAAAACACTTTACACATCAACATTCTGTTATTTTTGCTTGCCAATGATCATGCCCCCAAAATTTCAGGTGCAGACTTTGAGACTGTTTGAAAATGTTGCTGTTAGAGCCATAAGACTGGTACCTTAGAAGCGAGCAGATTTCCCTTGCTTTCCTCCTACAAATAAATCTAATTGGAACAGGCCTTCCAGTCACAAAGTTGAGTTATGAATCCCAGTCTGAGCTTCTCCATAGTTTGTGGGTGTTCAGGTACAAGGTTTTGGTTTTTCTCTAGGAAAATCAGATAGAAAGAAAATCTATCTAGACTATAACTGTATTATTTTTGTTATGTATGCAGGGCAAATAAATAAAACAGACAAGAATGTAAGATTATGTAAACTATAGTTGAAGTACAACTTTCCCAACTGCTGAAAGCTGAAGTTCCAATCTCAGTTGTGAGTTTCCAGAATTCTAAGTGTACACACTGGTAAACTAGAGCAGTGGAGTAAAATCCATTTGGTTGGATTGGTCTGAAATCATATTCGATTTCCTATGTTTTTAATCATATCTTTGTTCAACTTCCTTCTTAGGCATTTCTCACTGCTTCCACACAACCAGCTGCACACAGATGACTTTGTCTAGCACACAGCTCCTATGGTCTCCAGCACTGTTTCAGCAATAAGAAGAGAGTTGATGAAGCTCATCACATTTCCCACCAAACTTCCTGGGGACAACCTCCTGACTGAGGGAAGGAAGTTTGTCCTATTGAACTTACAGTATGGTCTGGATTGCTCAACCAGGGCAGATGAAAAATATTGATATCATAACAGGACACCAAGTGGGGAGTTCCCTAGCAAAATTTCCCAGCAGTTGATAAAAGTAATTTTTCACTTGATGTGACTATTTTTTCTAAACATCATCATGAATCTGAAATCAATGTATTACATTTTGAATACTACTAATGGGCTCTTAAAAGCCAGATTCTGCCACTCTGACTTAAATAGAGTAATACCGCACCACATAACTAGTCACATTGACATTAGTAGGGCTACTATTCAGCATGAGGAAGGTGGCAGAATCAGATGGTTAAAGGCAGTATCTAGGGTCTGTCTTGACAAATAACTAAACCAGATCGCGCCCCCATCCAGAAACCTGGAAAAACTAAAGGCACCCTCCCTGGATGGCCTTCACAGGCAGAACTTCCTCTATGGCAGAAACATTCCGGGACTATGTACAAACAAGGACATTTAATGAAGGGAAAGTGAACAAACTTGACAAAATCGCCCACAACAGAATATATAGGCTAATAAAGAATGAAATACCCCCTCACTCCACCGCCCTTCCAGAAACTTTGGTAGTGGTCAATCTAACTCCTTCCACCCACCAGTGAGCATGTCCCACAGGGAATCCACCCTTGGCTGTACCACCTTGCCCATGCATGGAACCCCACTCATGGTTGGGATCGGCAAGGAGCAGCAGTCCAGGTGTCCCTTGGCAGGTCTAGCTCCAGTCCCAAGGGAGTTGCTTGCCTGGTCCATTCTGGAGGAACCACCACTTAACTCAGCTAAGCGATTCTGCTTTATTACGTTGCGAGGTAGGTGGGGCTCTCCAGAATCCACTGCTAGCCCATGGGGGCCCTAAGCAGGAATATTTTTGCCCCTCCATCCCAACACTAAAACAGGCAAGTTCTTATAATAAAAAGCAAATAGGGAGCCCTCTTAAGCTGCTCAGGGCCCTAAGCAATTGCTTAGTCCACTTACGGCTAGCACCAGCTCTGATCCACTTAGCTCTGCTGTTGACCACTGCGTTGGCTGTGACAGCAGTGTATTTGGTCTGTGCCGTCTCTTGCAAAGGAGTCCTCAGCCTGCATTGTCGCTCATAGTGAAGTCCCCATGGGAGAAGAGCCAAGAGCGCTTAAGACCCTGGAGCAGAATGCTGCCTGCTTAGAAATGAGCTCTTTGCCACAAAGGAAGCACTCCTTTCCCTCTTGAGCCTCTCTGGGAGTCCCTGCCACTCAAGTCTAAGTTTCTTTATAGTTATGGTGACTCCTCAAGCGTCACTAGAGAAATTGCAAGTAGGTAGGCTAGGCACATGAAGCTCTCTGGAAGAACTTTTCCCTTTTCACCAAGAGAGGGAGAAGAGAGTTATTTCCCCTTGGGCACTTCTGGCTCCTTACATGAATATGATTGAAGTTTTGTGAGACCAAAAAAAGCTCCAGTGATGAACTGATTTTGCCAAGTGATATTTGTCATTTGCCTCTCTGTGCTAAACAACAAAAGTTTTACCCTATCAAAACAACATGACTTTAAACATGACACTTAAAAAGATACAATAACCCCCTTTAATTATTTTTTTACAATTAGTGGTGGAGAGAAAATATGGAAACTCAGTAAGTGATTAGCCGCTTTCTACTGTAAATAGTTCATTAATAATAATAAATAATTAGAATTATTTATTTTAGGTGAAAGTGACTTTTTGATTAACTCGTGATGAGCTTTTGGGAATCTACAATTTAGAAGATCCCCTTTAAATGATCATGAAAAGATGAATTTGCTAGGAAATTCAAGCCTGGTGCTGCCAAATCCAGATGACTGAAAAGCTTGATCAACTAGACTAAATTGCAGTTGCCCTTATCAAATCACAGAAAAAAACTGGACAAAACTGTGCCAAGTTATAATTAGGGCCAGATTGTGCTGCAAATTTGTAGTAACTTCACTGAACTACTGAAATTGCATCAGATTTACAGGACAGAATTCTACCCTACATTTAAAACCCACTCCTCAAATTCTTAATCTAAACCACGCTGAATGCACTTGGAGTTTTGCCGGAGTAAGGACAAGGGGTCAAATCTCTTGCTCAGATCAATACCCACAGTGAGTTCAACAGTAACATTGCCATGAGCTTGGGGAACAAGGTTTGGCCCTGAATGATGACTTCAGAATTGGGCCTGTAGAAACTTGGCACCTGCTATAAAGACAGCTCCCTTCCTGTTTAATAATAAATGTAAGTTTAAAGCCCCAAAGATCTGGACTTGGCACCGACTGCGTCCAGGATTACAGGAACAAAATGCTTCCAAGATACTCGCTTTTAATAAATATAACACAGAAAACAGAGAATATAGACTTCAACACAGGAAATACAAAACAGCCGGTTTATCTGTTACAACTGGCTTTGGTCGAGTAAACTGAACTGGCGGCCAGAAGCTGTGAATTTGGGGAACTGGCTTGTCTCCCTCAGGCTAGTGAAGACCAAGAGTGCTGCTCGCTTAATAATCTGTTTGTGGAAGAAGAACAAACCAGTCTCTCAGTTCATTAGTATCTCTTTCTCATTAGTCAGAGAATTGCACTGGAAATGGCAGCAAAGGTAGCTGTCCGTCCTCCCCACTTCACTTGCTTCCCTCCTGCTGGGGAAAGTTGCTGACAAGTTCACTGACAGTAAGGGCAAGGCATAAGGGAGAACAAAGTATTGAAAGAAAAATGAAACACACATGTCAGGGAATAAATGTTTCATTTGTGCACTAGCAGCTCTGCACTAACAGTGTAAATAAAGGAGATTACTGAGACATGAATATACCATTATTTATAAATATTAACACTCGTCGCAAAGACATGCATGAAGGGAACTGGGAACTCAATGAGGTCACTGCATTTCAGTTTATGATTTGCATAAATCACGTCAACACCGCTAGCAGGAACTGCAGGCAAATCAGGCACATAAAGTAATCCATTCAAGCTACTGTTACAAATCTTAAAACAGGTAGAAACAGCTAATAGACCCGTAAATCTCTTATAATGCATGAGGGATGAGGGATAATCCTGCTAGAGCAGCTATGTGTATTACCAGCCTCAGCATCTTAGCTGAAAGCTGCCGTTACTGCTTCTGATGAGTAGAATGCACGCTGAAGTGTGGGCATCAGGAAAGCTTGAGATACAAATTTACTTTTAAGATTTGCCTTGTCAAAATGTAGGCTGTACCATAAAGGAATAAGTCATATGAATGAAGTATCTGGATAATCAAATAAGAGGTTAAAGATGGAGAAAATATCTAAATGCCGAGGGATAAACCATTCCCTCTGTTTATTTTCCAAGAGGAGTATTGGGAAAAATTGTGGAAATGGCCCAATTTTTGTCAGAGGAGAGGATATCATCCCCTACACAGAAGTCCCTCCATGAAAATGCCAAGGGTTTGAGTGTCTGTGGTTTTGGGGGCTGAGCAAGATGGAAGAGAGGGGACAGAACTGGCCAGTGAGACTGCATTATTTTCCAGGAGTTTCCTCTGCGCAATTCGAAAACCTCAGGAAGCCCCCTGGCTGCTCTAACTTGTGCCAGGCTGCAAGAGTGACAAAATGCCAAAATTGCAGCCAGGGATTGGTCTGGCACAGGTCATCCCAGCAACAGCAGAGAGGACAGCGAGAGGATATGACAGCAACAGAAAAGCAGTGGCTCTGCACCACTGGTGGATTGTCCTAGGATAGGGTGATCCTCCTTAGACTGTTCAACCCAATGATGTGGTCAAAGTGGATGCTCCACACCAAAGAACCGAGTCCCTAGTCCAAATCCACCCTAAATTTAATTTAAAACTACGCTTTGATCCGTACGCAGAAAATATAAATACAACAAAATCCTTCTGAGAGCACAAAAATGTGTGTGTGTATAAATAGGCACACTCACGTTAACGACACTTAAAATAACCTATCGATCAGCCTCCAATGCACGTCCACTTGCAAACATAATTTTCCCATAAATCCACGATGTCACACACTTTTCCTGTTGGACTGCAGATGTAACATTATTCTCAAGAGCAAATCTACATACTTTGCCAAAACTGTCTGCTGCCAGCAGACAAAGATACTAGCTGATAACATCTCCTGTTTAACAGAACAATATACGATCTGCAGTAACTGCGCAAAAAGGGGACGAGCCCAGGGATGAGGTAAAACAACTCCTCTCAGGGACAGAAATCTGCTCCTTTGTTAATATTGGCTCAAATGGCACCTCTCACAGACAAACCCATGCCAGAGGGATTCCAGGAAAAGTCATCTACCTCCACACTGATTCCTCCCTATAGTTTGCTCAGAGAACGGGGGGTTGCCTTTTCTCACTATAGAGACTGTAAGGGCTGAAAAACCCAGATCATAAGGATCCCCAGGGTTCTGCAGGAGGCCAGGGTTAGCTGCCTGGAATCCCAGGGTCTCTGCAGCGACTCTGATCCCCACACACCTTCTCACCACCTTGGGTCTGTTGCAGCAAAGCACCACGGAAGCCACATTACCTCCCTGGCTTCTGCAGGCTGCAGCATCTTGGATGGGGAGCTCTGCTGTAAATCTAACTCATCTCTATTTTCCAATTAAGCTCCATGAGGCTGGAAAGGGGACCGTGTTAGCCCCTCACCTAGCCCACAGCGGCCCACTCCTCCCCCTGCCCATCCAATCTTGACCCCTACTCCCTGATCAGACCTTGGACTCAAGGAACAGCTTCCTGGGGCAGAAGAGAGGATGGTGCCACTGAACTAGCTGCCTGTCCCTTCCACATAAGTGAGGGGAAATTCATGTGCTGATGGAAGCCCTCTCCTTGCACTTGTCTAGGGGTGACCACTGAATTTTTAGGCATTTAATCTAGGCCAATGACATTATGTGAACGTGCAGTTTTATATGAAATACATCCTCTTACTGGAAATGAAGCTCTGACTGAAAACAAAAGATTTGTTTTTTGATGCTACTCCTTCTTGACGGTGACTTCTTTTCAGGGGCAATTAAATGCTAGTATCGGTCTGTTAAATTTAGTAGCAATTTCAGCTGTAGGCAGCCTCAAGTCAAGGACAATTTCAATCTCAGAGCAGCTTTTTTTTTCATGTTTTGAAACTGAGAGTGACTTCTATTCAAGATCAGCCTGTGTCTGAAATAATAAGCCTGTCTCTCTATGGCCCCAGTCCTGCAATCTTCTCTGCACACACAGACCTTGACTCTTACACAGCGTTGCACTGAAATCGGTAGTGTTTAGCCTGGGTATTGGGGTCTCTCCATGCAGCTCAGACAGCAGGATCAGGACCTCTGTGTGTGTGTTTGTGTAAATGATGGGTCTCTGCCACAAAGTTTGGATCCATTTCTCATCTTCCTCAAGTCCAGACCTGTACTTTTAGTTGGAGCCTGACAGACGGAAGAGACAGCTCAAAGGTTCAGATCTGGATCAGAACTCCCTCAAAATTCAGAGGTGTTTGAATCTGGGTTTTCGATGTAGGCCTGTCACTAAATTGTGTGTGTGTGTGCATATGTCTGCACACATGCATTTAACTTCCCTCCTCCCCACCAAAAAGGGCTTCCCTGAACTTCTTTCCTTAAGAATAATTTTACATTACCAGGTAAATTCCTTTTCAGCAATATTTGCATGGCGCAATAGCGACATTCTGTGGCCAGTTAGATTTATGGCAGCTCATTTTTTTTCTCATAAATACCTTAGGGTATAAGTATCTCATGATAATCTTCTGTTTTGCTTTGGATTTCTATCATGTTTTGGAAGGAAAAAAAAAAGCAAGTTTGAGAGTTTTTCTAATGTGGCATAAAATCCTTAAAGATTCCTTGGCCATAAATTTCAGGCAAGTTTTTGTACTGATTTTTTTTTTAATTATAAAGTTTGATTGTAATGTAAGTGGCCAAAGGCATGAAACAAATGTCATTATAGTGCAATCCCTATTTAGATTTTGCTGTAGCTGGCTCTGCCTATTGTACTTGGAACAGGTGAGGAATACATGTTCCAATCCAATAAAAAATAAAAAAGGAGTGCTGTTTAAAACAGAACAGTGGGGTTTTTAAGGCATTTACACACACCGGACAATATGCCAACGACACTAAACTGAACACATTTTGCCGTAAACATGTTATTACCTTGACAGTTTCCAGTGCTAAAACACCGGACAATCCCTATTGAAGAGATGCAAAGAAAGAGTGCGTAAGGAGCAGAGCTAATCACCAGAGTATCAACAAAAAAGGCCAAGGGGGAAAAATTGTTATTGGCTTAGAGTCATAACTCAGCCCAGACACACATGGTACTAAAAGCAACCTGCTCTGTTTAAACAGTAGAGAGCAGGCATTGAAGTTTATGTTGTTCCTCTGTTTATTAAAAATGGATGGGAGCACTTGACAGAAAAATCAAACTTCTGGTCACGGCTCATTAATCTCTGTTGTATCTGTCAGATATGTGCATCTAGAGTTTCAACAAGGCTCTAGAATTGAGATTACTGCTGTGCTTTGTTATTTTCTCTAATTTTGAATGGGGAGAAATGCTGCCAATCTCCACAAATGAGAGAGGGGCAAAGGGGTTATTTTATTAACCTACTGCAGTGCACATTTCTAAGCTCTATACTTTGGACCTGAATTTCAGAGGCCGTGAGCACCGACTGCCCCTATTTGCTTCAACTGGAGATTTGACTGCTCAGCCCCTCTGAAAATCAGGTTCAAAATCTGTAAAATCAAAGTGAAAAATCAAATGTTGCAATCAAATTGCAGCCTGGTTGGTGCTAACATCCAGCTTCATTATCTGATTTCCATTCCCACATACAACAATTGCACTCAAGACAATGGAGCTACACCAGTGTAAAACCAACAGAAGGGAGATCACAAATGGGCTCAGAAGGTCTAAAATGAACATGATATGAAAAACTTCATTACAGATGGTATAGGAATCTAATGTCCTGGAAAAGCAGATTTTGCATGTAGTTCTATATGCACCACATATTTTAAACAGGTAATTACTACCACATTGTTTGGAGATGCAGGATGGTACAGTAGATAGGGCACGAGCCTGGGATTCATTCATATTCCTGCTCCTATGTGACCTTTGCTAGTCACAAAAGGTGTGTCTACACTGGAGCTGGAGGTGTTATTTCAGTCTCAAGGAGACACCCCCGTTTGAGCTCTGATCAAGCTATACTGCTCTAAATAGCCGTGTAGCTCTGGTGGCACAAGCGATGGGAGAGGCTAGCCACCTGGGTACACAGCTAGAGTCTTCGAATGGATTGTATTTGGGGCCACCAACATCTCACGTAACCACAGCTACACTTCTATTTTTAGCATGCCAGCTCAATCAGAACTATCATGGTTTTGTGTATTTGAGATGGAAATTATACCTTCTAGATTCAAGGTAGATCTATCTTGATCTCTCCACACCTCACTTTCCCATCTGTAAAATAGAGATTATAATACCTCCCTAACACACAGGGTGTCATGAAGAGACGCATTAAAGACTGTGCACTGCTTACATACTACAGTTTTGGGGCCCTGTGACAGAGCCTCCATTGCTACCCAATGTGCTTACTCACAGGATACACAGAGTCTGTTTCTTTTCGCTAGGTGTATTTTTAATCTTTCGATTCCTGCAGTGCAGAACACAGCACCGGCATGTGTCAGAAGGCGTCTTCCACCCCGTTGTCTCCAGCTCTCCTTCCAAGCAAGCTCATTTCCCTCACCTCCACTTACATCGTTTTCATGACAATTTTATGGCTTTCGTTGTTGAGCTAATTACCTCATTAGCCCAATCACTGCCCCCAGTACCAACAATCTCTCCATAACAGGTTAATTGCCTCCAATTAAGATGATAATCTCTGTTACTGTTACCTAAGTGACCAGGGTGCTACGGCTAGCACTCTGTCACCTGGCCGTATTATTTAAGACAGATGCAGGTTGTTAAATGTTAGTCAAGAAACAGTGCAACGCAAATTCTTATTTATGCCCAGCATAATTATTGTTAGCATTAATACTGCAACATATGTTAACAAAATTGTAAGAAGTTAGAACTCTGCCTTCAGGATCTTACCATCTAAATTGTAGATTAATTGCGCGATCTATAGCTCATGAGCAGAGTTTATACTGATAAACTCAAGACCCTTCCGTTGCCATACCCAGGTTGGAAATAATATCTTAATTTTCTCTTTGAAAATAATAAACCACATCCACACAATCCAGCACAAGTGGCAGACTCAATTCAAGAGAAGCCCAGCCTGGAATATCGGGGTGTTATGGGTCTAAAAGGTGATTCATTAGCAGAGCTGGGTGGGGAAGTTTGCACACTGCCTCCCGCTTACTATTCCTTGCTCTTCTTACTTGCCTTCACTCTGTTCTTTTTTTAAAAAATTATCATCGTGGATGCTTTCAGGGATAGGGAAACTAACTGTCAGTCGCTCTGAGGAACAGACACAGTATTTAATTAGGTTGGGATAATTGTCAGTATATTTGTTTTCAAAGTCAGAACACAAACTGTTATATGCTGTGTCTGTTCTATTTTGAGCATTACCACTGAAAGTCAGCAAAAGGACAGAACAGGGAATCTTGGCCCTTGAGAAACGTTTTAATCATGGAAATAGCAGCAGCGTTGTCGGTTTCTTTTTAAGTTGGGCAGTTTTTGATTGAATTTTCATAAAGTGCAAATATATACAAAGAAAGAAATACAACAAAGGAAACCTAATGTTTTGCAATATAGTAAAATATGGAGCAGATACACCTGATTTACACCACAAAGGATCTGTTGCCGAATATGTACAAAACCCCAAGAATTACATGGGTGGGATTTTCCAAAGTGGTCATTGTTTGTTCAGTTTCTGCTTTCCTGGAAGTCAATGGGCATTTCACCGCAGATTCCAATGGGAACAGAGGTTGGCCACTGTTGAGCTCTAATCCCACTTTATAAGAACATTGGTTTCACAACATTATTTATATAACTGCACATATTAAGAAACAGACCATCCTATTACAGCTGGAAGCTTTTATATGGCTTCCCAAATACATCCTACCAGACTGAGTGGCTCCAGAAACCTAAGAAATCAACATGTCATTGGGAGAGGTCTTTCCAATGCTGAAAGATAAGTCTAATTGCAGCTGTTATTACAAAATTTGTTATTGTTCTTATTAATGTACATTCATCTGAATAGTATGCCTCTTGACTGGGTAACTAATGAAGACATAGTACCACATCTTCAGCTGACAGAAATCAGTATGGCTCTACTAAAGTCAATACAGCTGCACTAATTTACACCAGCTAAGGATCTGATCTATATTCGTTTGTCTTTTTAGTAAAATTTTCAAAAGTATTCAGGCACCTAAGGATGCAGATAGGTGTCCTAGTGGGATTTTCCAAAGTGCCTGCGCTGGCTAGATGATTCCCATTGACATCACTCAGGATATGTAGTTCTACCTTAAATTGTTGCTTTGACATTTAGATACCCAAGTGACAAGCACCTAAATATTACTATAGTTAGGTGATAACATAAGAGTAGGGTAAAGATAGAAGTCCAAACAGTGTGGGGCACAGGTTCAGCGTTAGCTGAGTGACAGTAAGGAAGACTGAATAGGCCATGCTGCCTTCACGGAGATCTCTCATCATCTGGCAGCTCTGAAATGAAATTGTCAGCCAGTAAGTGGAGACAGGGGGCCATCTGGATAGGAAATTCCATATGCTGATCAGGGAGGGATGGCACAGGGTAAAACCTGCACAGGTCTTCTATGTACATGTGGCGCTCCTAGAGCTGGCAATTAACATCCAAAAGGAGATTTGTGTGTTTGTTTTGTTTTGTTAAAATTAATGGATGAGGCGTCCATACCTGAATCCAGTGATGTAGCCTGTCCCTTCTCCCTGATATGCATGCCGCCCTCAGCAGCAAGCCCCAGCAACCAACAGATCAGCATGTGTTTGATTCATATCAGTTCCTAGTGAAATATTAGAATGCTTACGGTTCGATTGTACCTGGCTCTCCATGCATGTGGAAAGGGAGAGGGCGCAACGAGCCTACCCACCTTGTGGCCCACTCAGGCGCCAGCCACTGTGGCAGTGTTTGCACTCCTGGAGCTCAAGAATTGATCCATTCTACAGCTTCAACTGTTCATTCCAAAACTCTGCTTCTACCAACAGCTGTACAAGGCACTTTCTCTCACTACAAAATAAATCAAGTGCAGGACCCTACTTAGCTCTTGTGTGAGATGTGGTTGATAATGACAGAATGGATGAACAGCAAAACAGTGTTCCTTTTCTTGGAAGCATCAACTAGTGGTGATATCTATTGCTTCTGTTTTCAGCAGATGATACGGTACCAGATGTCTACTACAACTACTAGCTGCATCTGGATGAAAGAGTTTTGCTATTATGAGCTGATCTTTAAAAAAATGTGTTATCTTCACCTCTTGTTACTGCTCAATATATTTCCCATTCAAGAGCTGAAGAAGAGTTCTGTGTGGCTCCAAAGCTTGTCTCTTTCACCAATAGAAGTTGGTCCAATAAAAGATATTACCTCACCCACTTTGTCTCTCTAATATCCTGGAACCGACACGGCTACAACTACACTGCATACAACGAGTGATAGTTAAGCAAACAGGCATTACAATATAACCATACTCACATTCTAAGATGACATGATGCATTCATGGGTGATCCATCCCTGAATGAGTAGAATAGCTATAATCCTTTCTCTAATGGTACCTTGATAGTGGATGGGTGCACAAAATCTAAAATAAGTGAGTTGCCCTTTTTATAATCAATTATAATAATGCACCTAAATGTATTAGCATTAAATCATCTGTCTCTCAGAGTTAAATATTTTCTGCTTTCTTTTGGCTATTTAACATTAAGCATCATCAAATTTAACATCTGTGTAAATTCCATACCAATAAGTATCAATATAGAAAACTGAATAACTGGTCAGTTTTCAGGATGGAGACAGGTAAATAGTGAGATCCCTCAGGGCCCTGTACAGGGACCAGTGCTGCTCAACATATTTATAAATGATCTGGAAAAAGGGGTGAATAGTGAGATGACAAAATTTGCAGCTGATACAAAATTCGTCAAGATAGTTAAGTCCAAAGTTAACTGCAAAGAGTTATAGAGGGATCTCACAAAACTGGGTGACTGGGCAACAAAATGGCAGATGAAATTCAGGGTGGATAAATGCAAAGTAATGCACATTGGAAAATATAATTCCAATCTACATACAAAATGATGGGGTCTAATTAGCTGTTACCACTCAAGAAAAATCTTGGAGTCATTGTGGATGGTTCTCTGAAAACATCTGCTCAATGTGCAGCGGTGGTCAAAAAGGCTAACAATGTTAGAAAACCATTTGGAAAGGGATAGATAATAAGACAAAAAATATCATAATGCCACTATATATATCCATAGTATGCCCACACCTTGAATACTGCATGCAGTTCTGGTCACCCTATTACAAAAAAGATATATTACGATTGGAAAAGTACAGAGAAAGGCAATAAAAATTATTAGGGGTATGGAACAGCTTCTATATGAGTAGAGGTTAAAAAGACTGGGACTGTTCAACTTAGAGAAGAGACAACTAAGGCTGGGTCTACACTGTCGGTGGCAAATTCGCCGCTGTCAGATTGATTGCTCTGGATCGACTGAGTGGTCTGTGTAGACCCACTCAGTCAATCCAGCAATCGATGCAGGAAAACCACCCTGGCAAGTGGCATAGCGCTGCATTGAAGGGAACGCTGTTCCCGTTGGCACGGGGCAGTGTGACCGGCGCCCAGAACAGACGCAGCGAAGTCAACGGGAGATACGCAAGTGATTTACGTCACTTGCATGTCTCTTGTTGACTGCCGCCGAATCTGGAAAGTAAGTGTAGACTGGGCCTAAGAGGGGATATGATAGAAGTCTATAAAATCATGAATGATGTGGAGTTAGTGAATAAGGATGCGTTATTAACCCCTTTATGTAACACAAGAATCAGGGGTCACCCAATGAAATTAATAAGTATCAGGATTAAACCAAACATAAGTATTTCTTCATACAATGCACAGTCAACCTGTGGAACTCATTGCCAGGGGATGTTATGAAAACCAAAAGTATAACTAAGTTCAAAAAAGAATTAGATAAATTCATAGTTAGCTCTATCAATGGCTATTAGCCAAGATGGTCAGCAATGCAACCCCATGCTCTGGGTGTCCCTAAACCTCTGACTGCCAGAAGCTAGGTCTGGATGACAGGAGATGGATCACTCAATAATTGTTCTGTTCTGTTTATTTCCTCTGAAGCACCTGGCACTGGCCACTTCAGAAGACAGGATATTGGGCTAGATGAACCATTGATCTGACCCAATATGGCCGTTTTTATGTTCATAGTTAGCATTTTCCAAAACATTAACATTTTATGTAAAACACTTGTAAATACCAGTTTGGACCAAAACATGCTTACATTGGGGTTATGCTCTAACTTATCTCCAACTTGCCTCGGAATTGTCTCACTTTACTTTTGTCATATTTTACCAGGAGTCTAGTAGCCTAGCCTATTTTTACTAAGTAGATTTTTGGGCATAATTACATTTTAACACATTTCTATATAAACATAGGCAAGCATCAGGTCTATAGGTTACAACACTAACGGGCCTTATTTATATATTTATGACTTTGTCAACCTATTACATTTTGGGCTGAAATTTTGCATGTTTGTTCATATACCAGTGGTGTTTTAAATAAATAAATAAGTCTGAGCAAGAACACCTCAACTGTTTTCTCTTGGAGAGAGTAAAAAGACAAAAATTAAACAAAACCACTTTTCCATTATTAAAACAAAGTGTTTTGTAAACTCTTACTTTGGATGTTTCTAATGTCTCAGTGGTTAGGAGCAGAATTCTGACATTTGGCAAGGATTTGCAGACACTCTGTAGGTCACATATGCCTTTCGGTAACCCTACGTAAATCCACTTTGATGTAGTTAATTATAAGGATTTAAATAATACTTTGTGCTTGCTTTCTGTTTTTTATTATATTATAAAGGTATTTTCACAAATGGACTCCCAATATCTCATTGGTACTGTGCATACATGTATCTATAAGTCAGCTGGTAACTCTCACTTGGCTTATGCTCTGTAAATATTTTGTTGGGTTTTCACATGTGTACGCTTGAGCACAGTTTTGGTTCCAATGTGTGGGTGGATGTGAATTATGATCTCTGAGAATACATATTTTACATTTGCATGTGTGCTTATCTATGCACACATGAAACCTACTTTTGAAGGCTGGGTCATAATGTGTGTGTTTGTGCAACAGATAATAATAATAATCCATAATCATAAATGTAATAAATATAAAACATGCTAGTGTGCCATAAAGCCAAGTTAAAATATTGCTCCTGAAACCTTAACTTTGGAATTTTCTGTTACGTTGTATTTTACCTATGAAATCTTAACATTGTATTTAAAAAGTTCTTAATGTAGCATGACAGCACAGGGTGTTTCAGCAGCAGCAGGGATCAAACCTAGGACTTTTGGATCTAAAACATGATCCTCTACTGCAAGGGTTCTCAAACTGTTTGCATTAGTGACCCCTTTCATATAGCAAGCCTCTGAGTGCGACCCCCCTTAGAAATTAAAAACACATTTTTTACATTTAACACTATGCTAAATGCTAAATTTAAACCTTATTGCTTAAAATGAATTTACCTTTTTTCACTGGTTTTGGCCAGGCTTGGGAGCTCACAGCTCTGCAAGTGGCAGGGCTTGGAACTGACAATCCATGTGTGGTGAAGTTCTGTGCTGACAACCTGCGTGGCCAAGGCTAGGGCTCAGAGTTCTGTGGCTGGCTGTGTTCGGGGCTCACAGCCCTGCACCTTGCCAAGGTCAGGGCTTGTAGCTTGTGACACCCAGTTTGAGAATCAATGTTCTACCGCCTGAGCTAAAAGAGGCAACTCTGTGGGCTTCCAGCTTGCCTCAGACTCATAAACCTCTATGTGATCCAGCCACGGAAGGGGGATGGATAGAGAGAGACACTTGTAGTGAGGGTTCCATTTGCATTAACATAGCCTTTTGCATTTAATATAATTACCCACATCCTTCTTCTCATTTGGAACAGGAACACCAACTGGCCTGGATGAAGGCAGATTTAGGGGCTGCATTGGTGTTCCTGAACTCAAATGAAAATAAGGATGCATATTTTGAGAGATTTTTTTGTTTAGCATTAAGGAGGGCAAATGACTTCTACATGGATGTTCATGGGCCCACGGTGTCTTGTGTTGCACTCAGACATATTTGTAAATATTTTTTTAAAGGGAGAGACATATTTTTGAGCTACTCTATTGTCCCAAATTTATATGCTTTGTTGTCAATAGCAATGGGGCAACATTGGTGCTGGGGTAAGGAAAAGGAAAAGATTTCTTTGAAGAGAGGAAGGGACATATTGAGCTAATCTGGAATAAAAGGTTGTGAATGTAACTTAAAAAATATTTAACTGATATTCAATTTGTGACATCTAAATTATTATAGTAATAAAAGTAAATTGTATTTTGATTGTGACTGAATGAGAAACATACCATATATATGAGGTATATAATCAGTCTAATCACATGCTGATCGCAGGACAACCTCATCCCAACATGTTATGAAATTACAAATAACATATAGTGCATGCAATTCTTCATAGTAATTTAAATGTCAGTTTGTTAAATGAACTTGAAGACAGATTTGCACTCCTTGAATGCACAATCATTCCAATATTAATTTCTACTTCTTCCCCTACCCGGAAGATAATTTTATTCAAGAATCACAAACACTCAGATCCAAGAGATGCTGCTGTCAGCTTCCAACTTTCATGAGTATTTTTACCAAATTTTTACCAAATTTTACCAGAAATAGAAAAGCTGCAGATTGTTTTACATTACCAACTATTTCTAAAGTGCCCATACTCAGTTATCTGTATACTACATACATCAATTACTTCTCTCCTTCTCCCAGAATGTATTGTTTTCTTGCAGGATTATTTGGTTATTTATTTTGGTGGTAAATAGAGTAGGAGATATTGCCATGACACTTAACAGTCTTCTTTATTGAGGGTAGACTGAGCAAAATTTGAGTCTTGCATTTTGATATACAATTGAGTTGTGCCATTTGCATCTTACAAACCATGAACCAAGTCAGAGTCAATCAAAATCCCGCTGAAGGTGGGGGCCAGTGTACTGAAGTTTGCCTGTTTTGCTTCTCAGAAGAAAGCCCATTTGATATTTTAAATTCTCTTCTCAGACACAAGTTTTTGGGAGTCTGTTGCTACCCCCTATACAGCTTTAAAAATCTGTTATCCACCCCATACAGTTTTGAAGACATTCTTGTTTTCAGTCAACTAACTCGAAACACTGGTGCCAAAAATGTATAAATAAATATGTGGCCTGATTTTTTGAAGGTCAATGGGAAGCGTCAGAGCTCAGCATCTTCAAAAATCAGGCCACTTAATTTTGATGTCTAAATACAGTCCTGAGTTTGCCATTTTTGTCCCCAGTGCTCAGAGTTACTTAATTAAAATGTGCCCAGATTTAGGCACCCAAGTTTGAAAATATTGACCTAGGCCTTTCCTCTACCTCATTAGTGTGTTGGCAGGTTACAGCTTGTTAATCCTGCCAGCAGGTTTCCAACACAGATGTTTAATATAGTTAGAGTGGGGGAGCAACATTCAGCTTCCAGTTGATCAGAACAACTGATAAATGGCCACTCACAACAAAGGACAAAGGTAATACCCCAAAAGAACATGCAGCCATTGCGTAGCTGGCAGGGTTCACCCAGCAGCCGAAATATCACTTTGTTACTAAGCAGATAGACTAGAAAAATTGCACCTTGTTAAGCCAATCTAGTTAAATCACTGTAGGGCTTGTCTTCACTTCAAAGTCAGCTGGTGTTATAACTTCACTGTTACCCATAACTCAAGTTCCAACCACACACAAAAACCCTAAACTCAAGTGTAATGGTGTTCTTTGCCTTGGGTTGGTTGACCTGACAGATGGTATAAGCTAAAGCTTGAGTTAGTGTAACTTGTTAGCTGCTATCATGACCCCTCCATAGTGTGGACACAGGCTAGCTCCATGGGAGTGCCTTTAGTCCTCCAATGCCTTCCCACATTTCCCCTGTGTCTAAAGTGGACAGACAAGTTCTCTCATATTTCACTGGGAAAAAATTCAAAAAGTGGCTCATCTTATTTCAGTCAAACGACCATGTGATGTGCCCCCCGCAGTGAGTGCAGTGCTAGTGTGGAATAAACAACTCGAGTGTTATTTCTCAGTGTGTCTACTCTCACTCGAGCTTGAGAGTAGTAAATCAAATACAGATAAGTTAACTGCAGTGAAGACATACCCACAGATGCACTGAAGCCGATTTTATCCGTGTTTAAATTAGTTTATCTTGGGTCAATAAAGTACTAATTTAAATTAAACTGATTTAAGCAAGGGTTGAACCAGATTACATGTATGTACTCATTAGAGGTTTTTCTACTGCTTTCCATAGATTACACTGGTAAAACTTTTATTAACATAGGCAAGGCCAAAGTTATATCACAGCAGTAAATATCAATGCAGTAGCATAGAAGTGGGATCACAGAGCCTGTAACTCCTTAGGTTGTTATTTTTTGTGTTTTTACATTACACTACCTTGTGCAATTGAATGGAGCTAACCATACAACAAGTGGAACAGTCAAATCACAGAAATACTGAGCACTTATTTGTCTGTAATTTGGATTACTCTGGTGGACAAAAGACTGGGATGGCATTCAACTGTGTCATCATGGTGCTAAGTGTACATCCTCACTTCCTCCGAGAATGAAAAGAAGTGCATGTAAATAAGTAAGTGAATTAATTACTTGAATACGAGTTATTAAAACAAGACATTATAACCTAATAAACTATTCGTTCTATTTTAAACTCAAAGATATACCAGTGAAGAAAGAAAGGCCATTTCTTCCCTTTCACTGGTGTAGCAGCAACTTTTGAAGGTGATTAACTGTTGTATGCTCAAGGATTAAAAGGATTTTTAAAAGGCATTTTATTGGGAGGGTTCCTGATTTAAAGAGGTGCTTCAGGAAGTAATCAGCTGTTTTACTGTCCCATTGAGATAGTTACTGCTCTGCCAGTCTAAGCTCAAATAATATCCATATCCCTATAACCAATGTAATACTACACCATCTCTGAACAAACTGTGTGGAAAGCAGCCTTCAAAATTGCATAATCTACATAATAAAAATATGTGATTAATAGAATGACAACACCAGTATCCCAGGCAGACAGTTCCTAGGAGAAAAAAGCTTGACCACTATGTCATCACCAAACTCCCTCTGACCACTGAATGAGTCAGCTCTAAAGAAGATTGAGGACAATAACATCTTGGTCTTCATTTTCAGTGTCATGGTCTATAAACATTATATCAACTGCCTTAAAGCCCTTAGACTGTCTCTCTTTTTGTGTGAAGCTGCATCAGTTATGATGAGCAGAGGTGTTTGAGCTCACAGGTTCTGGTTTAAAAGAGAAGGGCTGGTACTATTTGAGCTCCAGGGTGTGCCCGCCCACAGCTGAAAGTTCCTCCCCCAAACTGAGGGGAGGAGCCACTGAACCTGAACTCAATTAATTACGGGGGACAATGAATGAAAAAACAGGGACAGGCATGAAGGTCAAAGGGCCAACGGAGGAAACCTGATGGGGACACCAAGCAGAGGACCCCAGACAGCGCCCACTGCTCCTTGAAGGTAGCCAAGGAATCAACGAATGCAGCCCAGAGGAACTCTGCTTGGAGACATGAGTGGATGGAGGAACAGAAGGAGGCCCCACAGTCACAGAGCACCTTGATGGCCACCTTGACCAAAGCAAGGATGAGGTTGACGAGGCGGTCCCATGACTTTGTGGGACCTTTGTGAGAGAAGGGCTGGTGGCTGCTGGGTAGACAAGCCTGACAACCTCATCCCAAAAGGTTCTGAAGGCAATTTACCCAGCTATGACTCAAAGTTACCATCCTGGACACCTCATCCAGGTCAGTGTCAGTCAAAATCCCAAGCAATGTTTGCAATCTTTGATGAAAAAAAGTGTAATGTGGCTCATTCTAACCATATTTTCCATGCAAGTACATAACTAGACTGTTCTGTTCTGTGTAAGTTTGAAAATGAAAGGGCTGATCTAGCATGAAGGCCAGAAAGAGTCTGGCAGCCATGTCCCATGCAAATGTTTCAAGCCTATCTTCTTGTGTTGAGTTCTAGTGATGCACTTTTACCTCTTCCTTGTTCATTGCTATGTGTGCTGGTGCAATCCAAATCTATAACTATCCTTGTCTTGTATAAATGTGTAAGGTTTTGCCAGTTTGATGAAGTTGTACATACTGCTTTTGGATATCTGTTGGAGATGGAAGTGAAACTAGCCTGATGGACCAAAGGAGTATGTTATTGACACTGTTGTAGGCAGCAGTATGAAGGTGCAAAGGAATGCACAAGTCTTTCCACTTAACATCTTATATTTCCATGCTTTTAATGTTTTGGGTGGCTGGTGAGTGTCCTGCTGCAGTGAGTACATTTGCTTGTTTGCTAATAAATATATACTTTGGTGCACATAAATAAATAAGTATAGTCTGAGAATTCTCTGTACTACCCACTATGCAACTATAACTCCCTGATTTGTCTTTTATTTAATTCAGACTTAGGGAAAAAAAATTTTCCAAATCAGAATAGTTATTCCTGAACTGTTAGATCTATCTATCTCCCTGAGGAGAAATACCCCTAATTATCCCAATTACAGTATATTTTAGCTTCTGAGAATCTCTTATTATACATTATGCATTTAACTTTTGGTGTCATAAAATGTAAAATGTAAAGTATACACGATGCGCCTATGTGGACAATTTAAGATTGCCATTGCGATCTTCTCATTAACATTGCCTGACTTTTTATTTTAACTCTGCAACAAGAGTATTACATTACCATATATTTTTGCATCTCATTTTTGAGACACTGAAGCATAACACCAGACACTTTTCTTCTGTGCTAAGGTAAAGATAACCTTTTGCTCTTCAGTTATTTGCCATACAATGTCTCATCAACCATGCTGGCTAGCCCACAGAGCCATATCCCTATTGGTTCTTAAAGAAGGTGGTAACAGACATCCCAGATTAAAAAGGTCACAGCAGATATTTCTGAGAGTACTTTTTTCATGACTGCTCTTATACCTTTGTAAGAACTCTAAGGGAAGTTCTTCTGCTTACAGGTAAAGTTTGGTTTCTTTTTTCTAGTTATTCATTTTAAGTGGCTGGACCTATGCATGTTTGCATATTGCAATGATGATGTGACATCCCAGGAGTACTCCCAAAACTCACTGACTATTAACTGTTAGCCCAGGTACTGGTGCTTTCAGAGAAGGAACTGAATGATTTGGTTTCACTATAGCTTTTCATAACCCACCTTACTGGCAGTGAGTTATTCAAGGAAGTCCATTTCTGAAAGTGGTGATTCCACTGGGATTTTTTGGAGATTATGCAAAATGCTTAACAGAGATCAGAGGGTAAAACAGACTTTCTTTGTTGCTAGAGCTCTTAAGGCAATCTGGCCTCCTGAAGATGTTTGATTTTGTTTTTTGCTTTGGATTACATATAGTTTATCTGTATTTTAGTTCTATTTTTACCAGATACATAGTTCTGGCTCAATAAGCTATTGTCGATATTTGTGAAATTATCCAGGTCTCAATGTAAATTAGAGATTTTCCCCCTAAATATAGTCCATATGGATATTGTGAAGATAATACATCTGTTCTATACTTAATAGATAAAAACAATTTTACTGTTCTTTTTTTTCTCTATTTCCCCATCCTCCAACCTTCTTTTCTGCTCCTCTTTCTGTGACAACCATTTCTTACCTTTTTTTCTTGTATTACCCTCATTCTCTATTCTTAAGACTATGCAAATGTAGAATGCTTATTTAAGAGAAAATCTAGTTAATCAACTTTCCAATCCCTACTTTATTCTTATGTTTCTTTTATTTCTCCTTCTTCCCTCTTTTTTATTCCTTTTATTACTTCTTTAAACATTGTGTTATGTTCAAAAACAAAAACCCCTTCTTATTGTGTTTTGTTAGATTTATTCATAATGTTTGCATTATTTAGAGCAATAAAATCTATCATTTTAAAAATCAGTCTTTGTTCTAGGACACTGCAGTTCTGTCAAGAAAATCTACAGTGAGAAAGACCATGAAACACTGAAATTGGAGATGAAGAACCTTCTGGCTGTTTTTAAGTTATTAATATTCAGAAGACAAAGTTAAATACAAAATTGAGAATATAGAAATTAAAGGAGTTAAGAATATTCAGGTATTGGGCATGCAAGAAAATTCAGAAGATGTGAATTCCATTGGAGATATCCAGAAACATTCTGCTACCCCTATGGACATATTTCTATGGATAAAAAATATAATTATGGTTGGCAATGTGCTGAGAAGTTGTTTAGAAAAGATGGACAGTTTTCATATGAGAATGCTTTTGATGCTTTGAAAATATTTCCCTTCCATTTGCTACAAATTATGGATTATGTAGAGCATGTGTACAGTGATGTATTAATTAATGTCCCTTTTTTCTTGTTTTCTTCTTTGATTTCACAGAAGTGATCTTGGTATTGATAGACTTTTATTGTTGGTATAAAACACCACATTTATAAGTAGAGAGATGAAAGTTATTAGATGACATTTTGCAGCAGATTATAGGAAAGAACATTTCTATTAATGTGGTGAGCAGCTATGCATTTGAACTCACAAACCTCAGCCTACATGCCTGTGTCTTAAACAAATGTTTTTCTGCGTGCTGTCTGCTGGACACTTTTGCTATCCTATCACAGAAACAGAAAAGTATACTCTAGTCTCTTCAAATATTTTGCACAATTACTGCACAATTTTGCACAATTACATAGTTAATAGTCTGAAAAGAAACAAAATTCAAATAAAACAGATCAAGTTTCAAAGGTCATTTTAGACTGCATTATATTATATTTCAAAAATCAACGTTAGTGATGATATATTGGTGGCCTGCCTAAATACTGGTTTATACTATATTTTGAGTATAAATAATGTAAAGTAGCATATTGTCTAAAATACTTTAAAAGAGCTTTTTCCCAATGGGCACAAAGGGCTTGATTCTGTTGCCAAGTATGTGTCAGACATGTGCAGCATATCTTGAAAAATTCAGTACTGTCTTGCAAATGCCTAAGTATTATCAGATATAACTAATCTGTCTAATCTAGGTATTTCTAATACACCCATCAATTTAGTAATGATCAGCTATGCTGTGATGCATGCTCACATACTTGAGTGAAATGAAGCTCATAACAGGTGAAATACATTTTCATTCCAATCATATTTACTGAGATTTTGAAAATATTTTAAATGTACTGCTCTAAACTATTACTACTTTGCACTGTTACTGGAGTCCCTGTCTTGAAGAGTTTACAGTCTAAAAATATAGTGAATAGAGGGAGGGAGGAGTGGGATGCAACACAAGGAAAAATCCTTTCCCCAATGACATTTTTGTTGAGAGATCATGGTATTGTGGTATTGTTTGGACCTTAGGAAATGTATTTCTATTTGACACCTGAAATGGTCAATTCTTATGTTAAATCTTATGTAGAGTACCCTGATAGCAACCCCCATAGTGAGGGCTGTATTCTAAAATGGACTTAAAATGGTGCATAAATTCTTGTTTTTCTCTAAAAACCTACACTGCTTTGGTGTGTAATTTCACAAAGTGTTAGTTTTTAGGCATTTTATATTTTCTGTGCAGTTGTGGTTTCGTTTCTCTTCAAAATTTTTGAATAGGAAGAGTTTGAAATTCCTTGGCAATCTGACCATTGTTGATTGAAAACTCTTAGAAAACATTCTACGTATCTACATAAAACTTAATAGAGACGTGTATCTTGAGTAGAGATAGTGCAACATGTAGGTCTTTTTAAAAAATGGATTTATGTGCCTTTATGTACCGGGTTCAAAAGCATTGTGCAGCTGCACATAAGTGTTATTTGCAGCTGTGCATAACTTTATGTAGCACTTATGTGTAGCTGTCATTGCATAAGAATTCATGCACAGATTCTACATGTAACAGAAGCTTCTTGCACATAAAGGTTCATGTACAGCTCCACTTGCCTCTTCCTCAACCACCTTCATGAAGAATCAAGCATCCACTTAAGAATAAAAAAAAAAACCTAGAAAATTAATATATAAAAACTTGGTTGTAAAGGAGGTAGGCTTGCTGAACATACTATATACATGACTCAAACCCATAAAAGCAAGGAAATGAATAATTAAGGCACCTAACAGTATCTACCCTCTTCTACTTCACCCACAGGCACACACTTACCATTACCACAGCTACCCTACACCACAGACCACATACCACAACTAACCTTTTTATGCTTCAGCTTCCCTGGCAGTAAAAAGGAGATAATGCTAATTCTGAATATGAAGGTCATAATAATTAAGATTATTATTAAGTCTGTTGTTTTATTTTAGTAACAATTAAAATTGCTCTGAGTAGGATGGAGAAAGTTTAAGGAAATATCAATCAATTTTAATGGTCTTTAGATAAGAGTTTCCAATATGGAGAAATCAGTATATTTCCTTCAAGAAAAAAATAGTGAAACAAATATAAGACTGCATTTCTACAGGTTCACTCAGCTAACATTATTCATGTTAATATTGCATTTTTATATATGTGTAGAAAATTGAGGGGGACTTAAAATATTTAAAACGTCATTCTATATATCTCTCAATATTACTTTTGGGTGAATTAAATCATATCTTGTTTCTTTAACTGTTTAGAGCGAAATTCTGAAATTGTTACTTGCACCGAGTAGCATCTTCCTTCACAAGTAGTTCCACTGAAGTCATTGGAACTGTACACCAAGTAAGGAAGCCAGGTACTATTTAATATGACTAATGGTATCAGAATATAGCCCTTAGTACTCATCTAAAAGAAACAGAAGAAATTGAAGAAAATAACTCCACATTTTGCAATACTTGTATTGCAAATACATATATATTTTTTCCAGCAAATGGAGTGCAGTAACTGTCCAAAATGGTAATATTTTAGAGCTGTGTATTTAAAAATATTTTCAACATCGCAGTAAATATTGGAATTAAAATGTATTTCACCTCTTATGGGCTTAATTTCACTCAGGTATGTGAGCATATATAAACTCATATATATAATTCATAATTATTTTCTGCCTACATTGAATGCATTAGTTTCTCTCAAGGAGGTAACTGTGAGCCTGTTTCTGTTCATAGTTCAGATCTTCCTGTTCAAAAACACATTTTGTTGGTTACAGTCAGTTTTATTATACTCCCCCACTGAACATTTAAGTTATCTAATTTGTTTCATTGACATTTGGATTCTCTTTTAAAGGGAGGTAAAATGCACGTTTTTCTAGGTTATCACATTGACTACATTTAATTACAATGCAGTTACTCAATACTAGTTACAAACTCTTTCACCTATGTTGATGCTTAGTTTCATATAACAATAATTTGTATATTTAGTGATTGATCAATTGATATATGTTATTGAAGATTGAAAAAAAAAGTAAAATGAATGGTGTTATCTCTAATATTTGAAAATGGATTGATTAATCACTCAGTGTTGATTAGTTTTGGACACATAGCTCATGTGGTATGTTTCTGTTCCTAGACTTGATGACCAGCATGAATTCTTATTTTTACAAATTAAAAATATGCTTTCTACAAATATTTTCCAACATCTCAAATTTTGAACATCAAATATTTGCAGCAAAATTCTCAAAAAAATCTAAAGACTAAAATATATTTGCAAAAAATGTTAAGGAAAAAATACAAGATACTATAGTATTTATAATAAATAGATAGCCAATAATTCCAAATAAAAGGTAAACTACAGAAAAGTGTGATCTTTTTGTACACAAATTTCAAACGGTAAAAGGAATAATTAATGTCCCTCCCAAACTCTGGTCTTGATAATGCCCACTATTTTCAGAGTCCAGTAAATTTATAAAAATGTGTCCAGAAACACTGTCCACACTTCAAAAACATTTGGTCAAATTAATCCTCAGTTTACTTCATTCACTCCAGTGTTTAGACCAATGGATGAAGTGGCACTGGGACAAAATGCTACTACAGACCAATTTCTTATTTATAAGTAAAGTACACATCTGAATTTCTTAAAGGTAAATACCATATCAGCTCGAGCAAGAGATAACATTATCAGGTAAAGATGAAGGAATAGCCCTGCCAAGATAGGAGGGAAAATGCCCACATCAAGACAAGAGTAATAGCCCTATCAAGAAATGTGGTGAGAAGAGGATAGATGGGGACGTGTAAGGAATATCCCTGCCCAGTACACAGCTCAGTCCTTACTCAAACTTCAGCAAAAGCATTTCTAACGTGGGAGAAATAACTAAGGGCCCAATCCTGCAAACACTCTTCAAAAGAACTACTCCCAGGAGTAAAGTTACAGGCTTGTATGCATGACATACCCAGCGTACAATCTAGACTGATGAATAGCTGCGTCACCCCAGCCCTCTTATCTGGTGTGCTCTTTGTATTGCTTTGCTGCTGTAGCCTCCAGTCTGGATGGCTCACAAGCAGCCTCCAGCATGTAAGACACTCCCAGCTATGTCTGTATGTAAGCTGCAGCCTACTAGCTTCACACTGTCTTTCACTAGCCTGAATTACACTGCAGGGTCACCCCAGCACCATCCTCGTCCCATATTTTTCCTCAGAATTATGTGTCTTGTACTGCTCAGCCCTCTCCTGGACAATACAAACTCATGTAAAGTCCGACATTTTATTAATAGAAAATGATATGCACAAATCCTGTTATTCCAAATGGAGTTTCCCAAACACTTCAGTTCAAACACACTTTTTAGATAAAACAAGTTTATTAACTACAAAGAGAGAAACTTTAAGTGAATACAAATAATGAGGCACAAAAATCAGAAGTGGTTACAAGAGAAATAAAAATAAAATGCAAATAATGCCTAACTTAATGAACTATGTTAAATTCAAAGCAAAATTTCTCTCACCACATGCTCTCAATAGTCTTACTGGCCAAACTTCTAGGAGCCCTTCTTCTATGTAATGGCTGTTTCCTTTGTTTTTTCTGGTGTAGTCTACAGATGGACAGATTGAGAGAGGAAGAGGAGGAGAGGTGCCTTGGGGTGTTTGTCCCTTTTAAAAATACCTTTATATTATTTATATTATATTTTTATAGTGCCAGCCCCCTCTTAGAAAACATTTCCACTTGAGATTCAGGAGACAAAAAGTTTACAGAGGAGGATATCTCCTGCTGATTTTCTCACCAGTTGGAACTCCCTTTGTGCTTGATGCAGTGCAGTGCTTAATTTGTGCCAGGGCTTGCCAGGGCTGAGCCCTAGCACCTCTGGGCTTGCTGTACCAGTTATGAATGAAAAAATTGCTTGAGCCCTGGTACCTAATTGCTTGAGACCCAGCATCTCTTTCATTACAAATTAAGCACTGGCTTGAGGACTCTGTTTACTGCTTCAATGCAAATTAAGCAGAGCACACATTCTTTTTGTCTGAAACAGACTTGTTTGCCAACTTCTGTTTGGACAAAACATGTTTGGAACATGTATTAATAACACCATACAGTGGAATCTAATAGCTTTACATATAGTGTTGCCACATGAAGTCTATCATGACAATATTGACCAGCAAATTATGAGTTTTTAAATGATACCTCACAAGGCATTTTTTCCACAGAGATTATTAGTGGAATAATTAGTGTACAAGGGGTGAATACAAAGGGTACAGACCATCACAGTGTTTGCAGGTTAGGCCTACATGAGGAACATTTCAAAATCAATACCTCCAACGACACCTAGTACAAATCACTACCTGCATATACCCTACATACACAAGGTTCTACGGCGTTTTTTAAAAGTGCAGGGGAGAGGTTATCTTCACTTTCTTGAATCTCATTTATTCAGTTAGTTTAACTAAAACTACCTTGGAAGCTAAATTGTAATATTTTTCCTACACCAAATTTGATTTCCTCCTTGAGCCTTATCTTAACCAGTAGCTACCCTCTTACATCACCTCCTCCCCAGGACCTCAACATTGTGCCTAAGGTCAGTCAGGGATCCTGCTTCTACTGAACCAATTTCTAGTGTGTGGAACTTAATCCCCTCAGACACCTGCTTCATCTTATCCTTCCCCACTTTAAAAAAGAAACAGCTGAAAATACTATTTTTACAGTGGTGTTTCCAGTTGTAATGTTTATCCCTGGAAAGAACCCAACCATTTTTTAACTATACCATCATATGTGGCTACTGGTAGCCACCTATTCTTACGTGTTTTTAATTGTATTTTATTTTAAATTGTTGTTAAGCAACTTCAGCATCTTGGCAGGAAGGCACTTTTTAAATAAAAATAACCATCCTTAATAATTCTATTGTTTAGTTTTTATGTACAGAGTGATATTTGCCAGCAGCTATGAATGTGGAATCCTGCCCTTCAGGCTCAACATCTCAAGACCACATCTTCTCTTCCGTCTCTGATTCTGACAGGGCAAAAGTCTAAGAAAAGTGAGCATATGAAAGTACTTTCATATAGAACCTGATCCAACGCCCATTGAAATCAGTGGGAGACATTTAATTAATTTCAATGGGAGTTTGATCAAGCCCATAGAGAAGGTAAGTGAGGGAGGGAGTTGTTCTTGGATTATATGAAGAGTGAGATGTCTCTGATCAATAATGGGAGAGTGGGATGGAGAAGAGTTGAGTACTGGCTCATGGTTATGGGAGTATGAATATATCGAGTATAGAGGGGAATACAGGGATATGTAATTCACATTCAGAATATAGAGGGTGGGCAGTGGTAAATGTTCTCTAGCCAGAAGGCAAGGATGTATAGAAAAATTACAGTTCATTGGCTTTTACCTTTCTTTTTAGAATTTAGAATATTTAAATCTCTAAAATTGCAGTACATATTGTATTGTCTAGAATTTCCTTTTGAGAAACAAAAGTTTCTTCACATGTATTATTTTACACAGTTGAGAACCCATGGTCTCCCATGGGAACCATTTAAAAAAACCTTTTTGACTCTGTTCTGTCCAATGGTTTAAGAAGAGTGGAAGTTTAGAAAATGAGCAGGAGAAATTTGGCATCACATTTTGCTTACTAAGGCTTCATGAAATGCTTCCCCAGGAAACGCTTTGTAGTTTTGTATTTAAATAAACTAAAATGATTTAATGTGATTTATTTTAACTATACGTTAAACCTACATACAGTTTGACCTTTCCAAACGATAAATGATATGGGAAGCTTGGCCAAAGAGACAAAATGTCTGGCATTCCTTAAAGAAAGACGGCATCTTGCTATCTCTGTGGGGTGCTAGGTAATGTATTGTCATCTCTCCCCATTCAATTGTATGTTTAGTAGTACATTACAAATCACTCAGGCCTTGTGTCATCAGTAGGTTAGTCAGTTTGTCAGAGTGCTTGCAGAAGTCACAGATTATTTGATTTTCTTTCTTTTTCCCCAAACTCTGTTTTTTTAAAAATTTTCTTTTGTGTGTATGTCTTATATTTTTACCCTGCCAAGTCTGAAAAAGTTCTACCACAATGTAGGGAGATGCAGATGCCTGCTATGTGTGTGTGTGTATGCACATGTTGGGTGTGCATGTTCTGGTTGCCATGCACCATCATCTTTCCACATCTAGAGGGAGTGATGATTCTGATAATTTCTACTGACATATCTAATTTACACGGTTAATGTCATGTGTTAGAGTCAAATTCAGTCATTTACCCTCTAAACTGCTCTGCTTGGTGGTGAGAGGACTAAGTCTGTTGAAGTCACACAGAGGTTTTTAGAATTTTTCTGCATACGAGGCCTGAGGAGAATGCATTCAACACAGGTACACCAGCACAGAGGGTTCCTGTGCTCAGTTCACCACTTGCACATCATCATAGAACAAACCAGAGTTTAGCTCTTAGCCTTCAGTGGTACAGCCAACTTCTAAGTGTCATGTTCATCACTTTTTCACATGTTGGCACTGGCATCTGCAGAGTAGATTGCAGGTAGTCCTATGTTGATATAATACTGGAGAAGGCAAGCCACATCAACCTTCTATCAGACCAGTGGGGAAATAAATCTCTCTTCATGTTAGACGTAGTTGCTGCTGGGTGCTTTAAAACTTTTACATTCAAAGATTCAGTGGCTAAAATATAATAAGGAAGCAGATATAACAAACTAATTTTTTTCCTTATTTAACCGTGATATCAAGAAGGAAAATTAATACACCCAAAGTATTTTGCCCAGGTTCAATAAAATCACAGTATCTGGCTGTGCTGCATAGGCTTCTACAGCGGAAAATTGCACATATTATTTTTTTTTTTTAGTTTGGAATTTAGTCTTAGAAATTGGAAAAGAATATTTGTTGCTACCTTGCTCACAAGCTTTTTTGATATACATCCCATGTTAGTATTTGCTATTCACTTTCACTTGCCGTACCCCTGGAAGATGCCTTACACTTTAATACTTTTATAAAAATTTTACTTTGGAATTGCTGAGAGCTCAAGCAATGAAGCCTTTCAGCTCACACCTTTTCCTGTCTTATTGTTTTAGGAACTAATCCAAAGCCCATTAAAATCAAAGACTCCTCGTCAGGGAGTTTTGAACTGTGTCCATATTTTGTTATAATTCTAATTTCAAGAACAGAATGGGGAGTAACTCTCCTTGCACAATTATTTAAACCTGGGCAGAGTGAATCAAAAAATGATGTAAAATGCTACCAAGCCAAAATTCTCCACTCATATTCACCAGACATAGCATTTTTAACCCATTTCACACAGACTACTATTACAGCTATTTGCAAACTACCATAAACTACCTTCTTACCGG
Source organism: Mesoclemmys tuberculata (assembly GCA_007922155.1). Classification (NCBI taxonomy): domain Eukaryota; kingdom Metazoa; phylum Chordata; order Testudines; family Chelidae; genus Mesoclemmys; species Mesoclemmys tuberculata. Next base: position 2,650,265 of record ML675618.1, read on the forward strand.
ATTATAAATTATTGCACAATGTGCCAGGCACTGGATAATCAGAGCCAAGTACTCATCTTCCTCCTTATACTAACAGTACTTATGAAAATACTAGAACCAGCAAAACAGGCACCATACCTCATAACTGATGTATCTGTTGATCATATTTTATTTTTACAGTTTAGAATGGATATCTAAGGAGAAGTATACACAGTTTACATTTATTCTCAGTGAAAAAGAAACCGTTTGAGTTGATCAGTGTTAGATTATGGCAGAGTGAGTCCCAAAAGGATGTAAAATGTTACCAAGCAAAAATCCTCCACTTACTGAATGGATCTGTGAATTTCTGAGTCCCAATAGGACAGCATTCCCTCTGAAGGGTCATAGTCTAGCAGAACCACTGCTTCCTCTCCCACCACTCATGGTTTTTCTCCCTCATGTGCATCCGCAACATGGCTTCTAGAGAATGGTCTTGGGGGCCCCTACATTTTATCAATCTGGGCCATGCTTAGCTTTAATCTATTCTGGAGGTAATATAAAAATATTCAAAATTCTGAACTGGTTTGCTATGCAAATTAAGTGAATTTGTTGTTTACAGCTCTCACAATGACTACTCCACATCTATAAACAAATCTCTGGAAGTGTATATAGTATGGGAAAAACTACAGTTTCCTTCCTTTGTATTGAATGCATGTATGTTTTCATCACTTTGAAAAACCAATAAGGAAAAGTTTATAAATCTGAATAGGTTCAATAAAGGAAAAGCAATAAACTGTTCTCTGTGCAATAAAGAGACAAACATACTACTGGTCTGAGTATGGAAGTGAGAGGTTTTTTTTTCCACCCAGAAATTAGAGAACTAAATATAAATAAGAAAAAAACAACAATTGGGAAATTCACTGACAATTATAATGCTCTAGATTTACTTGGCATCTTTCTTCCAAGGATCTCCAAGACGTCTATAGTCATTAACTAATTAAATATGTCCTACGTAGTAGATAAGAATGACACCTTCCCTTTTACAGTGATGGTAACTGAGGCACAGATAGGTTAACTGACAGGCTCAATGATACACAGCAAGCTAGTTCCAGAGCCAAGAGCAGAACTTGCTGCTGCTGAATCCTGGTCGTTGGTTCTCACCAGTACACAATTCTCTCTCTCTGACTTGGTTGACCAGGGAGGTTTGCGTGACAGAAATGATCCACTTTAGGGCTTAGCTGGTGTTGGGACCAGACCTTTGTCTTATACATGTGCCTATTACCCCTCACCCCTGTCCCAATATTCCACACTTGCTATGTGGTCACACTAGCTTCATGGGTTCAATGGGGACTACACATGTGCATAAACCTGTGCAGTACAGGGGATCTAGTACTGAAAAAATAAATACTATCCCCAAGTGATTTACAGAATTAAAAATATATAGACAAGGGAAAATATATTTTGAGAATAAAATGAAATAGAGAGCTAGAACCTGATCCAAAGACACCTGTTGATTTCAGTGGGCTTTGGATCACAATTTTGATGAAGAGGAAAAACAGTGTGAAGGAACACACAAAAGAGAGCACTGTTTCTGAGTAAGATGTTTCTACTGACCTCTTGCCCTATGTTTGATTCACCTTTATAGTTTATGTGCTCATTTCAAACCACTTTCACCATTAAATAAAATGATGCGACCAATCTGCATTTAGTGTTTTCATGTAAATTTGTTTTATTTTTGTATTTGATAAGTACTGTTGGAGTAATGATTCTTGAAAGCTCTCTCACAACATACTTGATTGACAGCCCCCTAAGTGCTGAGCCTTTTATAGCCGACATAATTGACAATCCTTAGGTAACTAGCATGTGCAGCCTGCAAATAGTACTGTATGGTCCACATCTGAAGACAGAGGGACACGCTGGAGGAAGGTAGGAATTCTAATTATTTGTTACAAATCAGATTAATATACTGTGTGTTGTCTGAGCAGTGTTGGGATGACATAACTTATGGCTTATAACAACCAAATACCTTTTAATAATCATGAAGGAAAAAAAAACAGTACAGAACAATCCGTATGCCCAAAAGTACATACTTGCTGTAAAATGTTTGGAAAATGCCACAGCAAAACAGTTTGTTACTGCTAAATTCCCTACATTCCTCTCCACTTCACATGTATTTTTTTCTTACATGCACACCTCCCAACTTCTGAAAACACAAAGGTTTCTATCATGCCCTAATCAAATGCCCTGTATTGAGGTAACATGGAGGTGCGCTTCCTAGTGGGCACAGTGCTTTAGAGTTTCAGGCAGGAATAATGAGGCCCTGAAGATACTGTAGTGTCTATTCCTCTCTATGGCCAGCCAGCCCTGCAGGCAAGTGAAAGAGGTAAGTCAGTGGGGCTATGACCTCCACTCCTCAGCTTCCCCTTTGGAGAATCAGCACTGGACAAGCACAGGTGCTAGTCAAATTTAGTCCTTGCACACTGTGAATGCAAGGGCTACCACAATGCCCAGTCCTTGGTAGGTGTGCAACAAGAGGAGCCATCTGGGCTCTCTTTCCCCTTTCCTCACTGCAATAAATGTGTAGAACCTATAAATTTGGCTTTATCTATTTGTATCTCCATATCAAGGAAAAATACTGAACGTGCATCTTTTTCACACACCATTCAGTCAGCTCTTAACCATAATAATGTGTCTTTCCAAAGGGCTTTTTTCACCAACCCCACCTCTGCCCCCTCTCACTTGGCTGCCTGCTTTCCCTAGTCCCTCACCAGTTCTTTCTTCCACCCTCTGAGCTGCTTTTATATCCTGTGAAGGGGACCACATATGCAGCTACAACTGGTTAAAAGAACGTAGCCAGCCACCATATGACAGGCAGCAAATGTGTGCATAAGGGGAAGGTTGAAGAGTGCCGGATTGGCAATTTTGATTCTTGTTGTCTTTGCCAGCTGTAAATGTCAGGAAAAGATCAGAAATTAGAATATTTGAAGCTGAATCATCAACTGCCACCATCAGCACTGCCTCAGTTTTTGGTGCCTTTCTTGATACAGGCATATTTTAGAATGGAAGGCCAACAGACTTTGAAGTGTGTTTACCCCAAGGAATGCTGCTACATGGCCAGCTATCACTTGGTCACCAAATGCTTCAGGGGCATGATATGATCGCTAGTGATGGAAATAAATTGAATATCCAGCCAGACCACTTTAAGGACCCTGGTAGAGACTGATCTGGATGGTGCTTGATCCTGCTTGATGGTACTGCTTTCTTCAATCTGGCACCCCCACCTGGCAAGGTCATTCCAGTATGGGTGGGCCCATGTTGTTCCTGGAAGTACAGGAATGTCCACTATTCCAGGACCATGTGAGTGGCCACCCTAGGCTATTCCTTTGGTATTTGTCATGATGATGATAAAATGGGAGCATAAACATGAGGAGCAGTGGAGCTGCACTTTCAATAATCCATCGCAAACTGGGAGCGCTACTAAAATCGAAGCCTTGAGAGGCCTGTTAAAGAGCTGACTAGAAAATGATAACAAAATGTTTTGTCTTCTCTTTTATGCTGTTGTCAAAATTCTCTCACCAGCTCTAGCTTTACTTCTATCAGAGAAAAGCCCCAACGAGCTCTGTACACTTACCACCTATATAGAGAGATGGTGACAATATTAATCCTGAAACCCTGCTCATGTTACTTTTTAATACGGTTATACAATTGTAAGTGAAAAAAATGTCTTCAACCTGACTGGCTCAAACTTCGGGATTGGAAGGGCTAAATTTAACCTTGAATGCAGCTGGTGTGTCCCTGATATGTGAGGGAAGACGGGAGACTCCATGGTAAGGCGACCATTACAAAGAAATAAAGTAAAATACAACAGTATGTAGGCACTCTGTACTTCAGGGGCCTTGGAACTTAATTGGGAGTTTTACAGCTGGGAAGATCCTGAGAGACTACAACTCCCATGATGCCTTGGAGAAAAAGGAGAGCAACTCTTCCCCTTCTAGGAGTCAGGGAAAAGCATGCGGGGGTCTGGATTTTGGTGCTAGGATGGAGTGCAGCTGAGGCTGGAAGCTGCTGGCTGACTGTTGGGGCTACTGCCTGTTGCCGGAGTCCCAAAGCTGCTGCTGAGAGACTGCTGGAATTTTGATCAAGCAGGGACTTCCAAGATTGGTGACATTGCCCAAGCCAGGGCAGGGACTGAGCCTGGGGCTGACTGAGGTGGGCCTGCAGTGAAAGTGGGGTGGGCGTCCCCCCCCCCCCCCCCCGTTGTTTGGGGCAGGGCTTGTAAAGGAAGGAGCACAGCAGAGAGGCTTTGACTAGGACCAAGAAGAGGCAGAGAGAGAGAGTGTGTGTCTTTTCAAGCAGGGCCTGGACTGCCAATCTCCAGTTTGATACTGTGGCTGAACTAGTGCAGTGATCCAACAGTGCTGTCTCCTTCAGATCTTCAAGCATGCTCACGCAAGCAAGGAGTTTAGGGCTTTGAACTCTAGGGGAGTGTACACTTCGGAGGTGGGGTAACTAATGGCAGTGTACATGCCTGGTAAACAAGTTTAATTTAATACTGTATAATGTTTTTATTAATTAATTTATCCAACTGCCCCTGTGGATTAGGATGATTAATTTCAGTTTGTTATGCCATATTTCTTTAATTTGTTAAGTAAAACTGTGTTAACTCTAATTTAAATATATTGGATGTTTAGTCTGCATAACTGCAATTGTTAAGGTAGACCTGTCACACATTATCATTATTATTAGACTAGGTTTAGTTCTGAAAGCTCCCAAAGCCCACTATTGAGCATGTGCTGGGGCCAGCCAGGCGAAAGCACCACCAATTTTAAATTCTATTAGAAATAAAGGGACTGCAGCAGAGGAACGGACAGAGGATTCCCAATTATCCTACATCATCACTGGGATACTCATGATCTCCTTTATTGTCAACAACCTTAGGCAGCCTTGCACACCGGTGAGTGTTGCCTGCTCCCAAGTAACCCTGTAAAGGAAGGGAGGTTACAAGTACAAAAACTAAAAAATGCAACCTCTGTTCATATTTAAACTTTTGGTACAAAACTGTACCGTCATGATAGCAGCTGTTTTTCATGACACCTTACAGCATGCCCCATGCTGCACAAAGCACAAGAGGATGCTGCCTATGAGGAGTTTGCAATGCGAGGCAGCAATCCTGAGCGGATTTATGCACAGGAGTAACTCTACTCACACACAAGGAGCTCGTGCATAGTCACACACCGTTTGCAGGACTGGGGGGGCCTAATAGCTGGAACTGGAGGAGCCCAGAGGGAGGCGTTGCCAACGTGCTTGCTATTGTGCACAACTCATAGGAGCGCTCGTCTACACGGTGCTTGCTGAGATGGGACATCAAGCACCGGATGCAGAGCTGAGGCTAAACGGGGGCGGCGAGACAAGGTGGCAATAATGCACCCGCTGGTGCCCCTCCCCCCCGCTACGGCACCCCACGCACAGGGCCTAGCGGGTCCAGCTCAGGCAGACATGGGGGACCTTTCCCTGTACTGCAGCTTTGCAAAGCGCATTAAAGGGCTTGACCCCGCCCTTTTAAAGCCCACTCCGCATGCGCGCGGCGGCTCGAGCGCTGCCCGGTGGAACGGGAAACGCACCCCCCCCCGCGCGCGCTCCGTCTATCGCCAGGCTTGCGCGCGAGACTTAACAAATCTCGCTTTTCCGTTACAGCCAATCCGCAGCGCGAAGGTGGCCGTTCCTCGGCCAGGCTCCTCCCCCTACAGGTGTCGCTGGCCGGGTGCGCTTGCGCCAACTCCCGCTGTCTCCCCTCCCCCCCCCGGCTCCTCCCCCATGATCAACCCGGCTCGCGCGACGGACAGCGCTGCTGACGCTGGTCTCGGCCGTCAACATGGCGGCCGCCGTTAGGCGCCTGCTGCGAGCGAGCCGCGCCTGCAGCGCCGCGCTTAGAGCCCGGAAGGCGCCGGGCGCGCAGGTGAGAGGGGGGAGGGGCGGAACTGAGCGGCTCCGCCCCCCGGGCCGTATAAACGCGGGCCGAGGGGGGGGGCGCCGGGCGGTTGTTTGGGGTCCCGGCCCTCCCCGTAGCGCCAGGGCCGCGGAGCGCCCGGCGGTGGCCCCGCGTTAGCGCGCCGGCCGGGCTGCTTCGGGGTCGGGCTCGGGCTCGGGCTCGGGCTCCACCGCGTGAAACCAGCCAAGCCCGGAGCGCTTAGACCCGCCGTGGGCCGTTCACGTGCCTCAGCGCCGCGCTTCGGCGGCTCGCCCCAGTCCCCCGTGTAGACGGGACCCGGGGGTCATGCGGGCGCGTGACTGCTGCCTGCTCGGGCGGGTTAGGCGCAGCCGGGGGGAGTTTCCTGTCCAAATAGGCCGCTGTAGGGTGGACCTGGCCTTGGCTTGGGTCTGGTAGTTTACTGATGCAAGTTAGACCCTAGTCAGCCCAGTGTAAACCCAAAGGTGTGCGCCTAACAGCTGGGCACGTGTGACTCACTCTCTAAACCAGTCTGGCAGTAGACTAGGCCTTGCATGTCTTCATTGGTCACTTTGAGATACGTGACTAAGGGCTGGTCTGTGCTTGTGGTGAGGCCGGCAAAACATTGTTGCTCTGGGATGTGAAAAAATCTCTCAACCCTGAGTGATAGGAATTTTGCTGGCCTAAGCGTGAGTGTGGACGGTGCCATGTCAGGGGAGATGCTCTCCGCCGATGTATCGTCTGCTGCTTGGGTGGTTTTGTGGTGGTGAGAGAGCTCTCTCCTGCCCAGTGTAATGTGGTTACATTCGTGCTTGGGCCAGCAAAATTTGTATTGCTGGGTTGTGGGTTTTTTCACATCCCTGAGCTACAAAGTTTTGCTGGCCTAACCATAAATGTAGACAAGCCCTATTGCTCTTGGTTTTAAGTCTGGAAGGGTCAGGGTGAATATCTGGGTTGCTCTCCTGCAAAGTGTGGGCCAAAGAGCTTCACTCAGGGATTCAGGCAATGGAGAGGGAATTATTTTTCCCTATTATGTAAGTGCATTTTGTCAGCCCAATAAATTGGGGCAAACCCTTTAAAGACACCCAAATCTTAATTGAAAGGCTTCAGAGATGATGAATTAATAATCTGTTAATTGTTAGAAGTTACTTATTTCTGATTTGCATTTCCAGTTTGAAAAGCAAATATAATTCAACATTGAGATCTATACTACTAGTCATATTTACTGTGTTTTAATATATCTAATACATTATAGTTTGCTCGTGAATGATCTAGAGCAGTGTTTCCCAACTGGTGTGCCGCCAGGCCTGAGCAGGTGTGCCATGGAATTTCTTGAAAATTTCTTGAAAAACTACTTGAAGAGTTGAGTTGGCTCATGAATATCCATGAGTTCATGTGGAGACTATATGCTGGTGTGCCTCAAAATAATTAAAAGGTATCAAGGTGTGCCATGGCAGAGAAAAGTTTGGGAACCACTGATCTAGAGAGAGGGTGGAAATGAGGTGACAAAATTTTCAAATGATAAAAATTTAGGATGGTGAAGACTGAGGAACTCCTGAGTGACCTAACAAAGCCAAGCAATTAGGTAACAGATGGCAGATGATTCACTGTAGGCAAATGCAAGATAATGCACAGTGGAAGGAGCAATTGAATCTATTTACACACATTGCTGCTTTCTAAATTAACCATATCCATTCAGGAAAAAGACCTTGTATCCTTGTGGACACATCGGTATGGAGCAGTGGTTATAAACACAAACAAAATATTATGGAGCACAATACACAGAATGGAATAAAAAATGCTGAGAATATTGTAACACTTTTATATATTGATGGTACACTTAGTTTAAAAATGGTCTGGTTCTGGTCATGTGGTCTCAAAGAGATAGAGGGGCCAAGTGACCACTAAATGAGAATAATTAGAGAACTGGGTAGACTTCTCTACGAGGAGAGTTTGAAAAGATTAGGACTGTTTAGATGGGGCTCAAAAAGGGTACATGACATCATCGCAGAAATAGTGGGTCAGATCCTTGTGTAAGTTAACATAGCACAACTGATTTCAGTAGAGCTACACCAGCTGAAGATGTAGCCCCAGAGTAATATAAAGAAAATAAGTCGTGTGCTCCTATTTATTCTTTTTCTTAATAGAATAATGAGAATACATCCTGTGAAAATGAGAAGTAATGCATTTAAAATTGACTAACAACCTCACCACCACTGCACATAATTACTTTCAAATATTCTGACAAAAGATGGTGAGTCCAAAAGCTTAGTAGGATAAAAAAAAATTAGAAGTTTATCTGATCCATATCTTTGATTACATTTGATAAGTTACAACAGTATAAGGGACATAAACCCTTCTGCCTCATTGCTTAAGCCAACTATTAACTAACTGTCCATTGCAGACATACATATATCTACATGGACTAACTGCATATAGAGGACATGGGGAACAGGATTTACATCCACTGGTTCCAAAATCAGGTGTCAGTTGTCTAGATAGCTTTATAATTGGAATTTAGTTAATGGTTCTATTTGGAGAAAATATCCCGTTCAGTTCAGTGGTGTCTTATTTTTGAAGGGCTGCCCGCAATGAAAAATAATATAATCTTTTTCTTTTCTCACTAATTTAAGAAGATGTGACAGGATACACACAGGGAGCAGATAGATTATGTGAGCAGGTGCCAATTTTAGTCACCTACCAGAGAAGTGCTTCACTTTAGTGCATACTGCTTCCAGGGTAAAATGTTTGGACCAGCCAATGTGAAAATTAATATAAAATTATTTACATTTATTTGTTGTTGACTCATTGTGAAGGATCCTAAAGTGCTTTACAAAATATATATTAGAAACATAGCCTTGTATTGATACCCCACAACACACACCTTGATAAAATTGACAGAATTGACTTTTGAAGTATAGAAGAGTAAGTTAACCCTGCCCATGTTCCAGGTAGTTCAGGGGGATTGATTCTCTACTTAGTAGACTTAACAGCTTCCCCTTAACCACACCCCATGTAACCCTTGTAATATGTGGTGTCCCTGAATTACTGTTCTGCTCTATTAACCGTGAAACTTATTACTAAACCCCATCCAGGATACCACAGGTTATGCTTTTGTTGCACTCCCTGACTCCCTTCCAAACTCTGTACCAGCTAATAACCTGTACCTTCTGCCTGGATGTTCAGTGTTCTTTGTTTAAACTCTGTACCTGATCATTTTGAAACATTACCTTTAACCACTAGTTTTATGCCCATGTGTCTCCACTGACTTCAGTGGAGTTTGATAATGAAAATTGATGTAACAGAGTAAATAAACAAGCCATAGCTATTTCAAACCTGATACTTAGACCTCTGTGCTATTACTTTCTAAGGGAAAATGATCTAAAAGCAATTATTTTCCGTGCAGCAAATTTTACATAAACTGATAACTCTACATAATGCTGTCTCTGAAAAATTAGAATTCGCCAGAATGTTCCAAAGTGCTTTTATATCGTGCCTTTCTGAGTGCTACAGAATTGTGGTAGGCCGGAGGAAAGGCTATTTTTTTTTTCTGATGGAACATTCTATTGTTTCAGGAGTTTCTTAGCAGTTATGTTCTTTAAAATGGTAATAATACTATCTGCAAGAACACTTTAAGAAATATATAATGGCCTCTGTGATTTCCACTGTAGAGGAGTATATTCTAATTTGGTTTAAATACCAGAAGTATTCAACTTCACTTTGTAATTCTTACCCATATGACCCATGAAATTGTACTTTTATCCTAGAAGAGGTACCGTATACAATAGGTATTAATTTGCATAAGCGGCTGTCTTCTAATTATGAACAGTTTGTGTCCAGGGACTTTTGATTAGTGATGAACTTAAACAAGGAAAGAATATGAATAGCTTGAGGGAAAAAAGAAAACAAATGGGAAAATTACAATAAAAATATGAATATAATAATATGAAAGTATCCTCTTTAAAGCATGGCAGAGCTAATGCAATATTAGGCCAAATAATGAGGATTCTTATGTTCATTAAAAAGAATTGCAAATAACTAGTTACAAACATGGAAAATAAGACAGTGAATGAATAGCATTCTCTCCTGAACTAAGTGTCTAGGAGATATGTTTCCCCCTCCCAGGCATTCACCAGAGCTTGAAACATATAGCAGAAAAAGAGAAAAAGCAGGATTTCCAGCACCAAAATTCAATGCTTGTCTCTAATGATTGTTTTATCATCTTATTGTTTGCAAAGACATGGATTCATATTTTATAAGAAACTCATGTTCGTATACCTCTCTTAAAAGAAAATCAAATACTTACATTCATATAATCCTTTTCATCTCATGCAGTATACACAAAGATTAATTCACCTACTTTATTGGTCCTTTGCTGAATTGCAGTAGCTATTTTGCATCATACAGCAACATTACACAAAAGTTTAGGACAGGAAATAAAGAATACTATATCCAGTTGAAACTGCAGGTAGATTTTGGGTAGAGAGACTAATTACCCCAGTTAGAATTTGGCTAGTGTTCTTCAGTTAACGGTGCAAAAAAGGCAATAGGACATATTCTTCCGTCTGATGCAGCATTTTACACCACACTGCTAGCACAATATGATCCTGTGAGCATTATTCTAAAATAAAGTAATATAGAGCTGATATAGATGCTTCTGTTCCAATCCCATTTCCTGCTGTCAGCATAGCAGGGAAAAGTGGTATGGCTAGGAGAAATGGAACATGACTAGGAGATCCCTACACAATGCCAATATCCATCTGTGTTTCAACCTCTTTCTGCCATTAGCAACTAGTGAAAGCTAGAACGGCCTTTAGGCTCCAATCTTGCAAATGCACGTGCATGTATATAATCTCATTAATTTCAGTGGGACTATGCAGATGTGTATGTGTTTGGGGGATTGGGACTATAGTTTATAGTTATCTGAAATATTTAAACTATATCTAGTCATATATTGTCTATTTCATATGTTTTTAACTCAAAAAGCTTAATTTAAATATAGAGGTTTAAATCCTGACTTGGAGAGAACATTCCAAGAAGTGACAGGACAGTTCAGTCCATTCCATCTTTGGTTTCTCTTCTGCAGCTGGCAATAAGACAGCTAACTAGCTACTTTTATGTTTTTGTTTGTTGTTTATTCCTTTTTAATGTTGTCACATGTACACTCTGAGATAAAGTAAAACAACAAGTTCTGTAGGCTTTTGACCAGCCATCAGGTGATAGCTGCTTCAGATCTCTGTTGAGACTGGCCTATCATTTAATTTAATTTAACCTATCATTTAAATCAGTTTCCGTACCAGATAACGAGGATAGCTAATGTGATGCCATTTTTAAAAAAAGGCTTCAGAGGTGATCCTGGAAATTACAGGCTGTTAAACCTAATTTCAGTATCAGGCAGATCAATTTAAATGACTGTAGAACCTCAAAAATATAAACACCTTGGGAATGGAGATTGTTCGTAACTCTGAACAAAATATTATGGTACAGTACCCTGCAGTCAGTGTCTTCCAGCTGAACATGGGAGAGATCTCTGCAAAGGTTGCACCTGGTTTGCAAGCAGCTCCCTGTCCTATTCCTCTTTCTCTTGCCTTTGGGCTGAACTGGGGGTGCGGGGGAGCCTGCCTCGCCCTACACTCTTGACACTACAAGCTCCAGCCCTCAGCTGCTGTCCCCAGGGTTCGCTCTGCTCTGTGCACTGCTTGCTGTACTCCAGAGGTAGCATGTGGCAGGGGCTTGGTGCAAGCCTGCTGCCAGTGCCCCTTGCACTCCAAGAGGTGCTGGCGGGACCTAGGTGTGCAGCCACGACAAAGCTTAGGCCGCACTGGTGCGCAGGTTGTGGCCCTTTAAAACTCCTCCAGAGCACAGCATGCAGGCAGCAGCTCCAACTCTGGCTCCAGCTGCAGGCCAGGCTTTGGCTACAACTGCAGCAGCAGCTCCCATCCTAGTCAGCAGTTTGTTGTGGCAGCTTCTTTCCCAGGATCCCGGCTTTGGCTGAATTTGCAAGCTTGTCCCCCTCCTGATGGGGGGGTGGGGGTGATGGTGAAAACAATTTCCTCCTCCTGGTAGGGTGGACTGGGAGGGGTGAAACAGCATCCTTGGCTAAAAGGAAACCGTGTAAACCTTGGGCAGTTTCTGCTCTGCATGTTGACCCTTAGGATGCAATACAGGAACAATATAGCATTTGCTTGCTTTTTTTTTTTTTTTCTCGTCCGCTAGTGCCTGATTGCTTACTTCTGGTTTCACATGTGTTCGGTTCATCAGTTCATAACTCTGGTGTTCATATCTTTGAGGTTCTACTGTATAGTAAAGAATGGAATTATCAGACACATAGAATACTACGATTTGTTGGGGAACAGTCAACATGATTTTTGTAAAGGGAAATCATGCCTCACCAATCTACTAGAATTCTTTGGGGGTGTCAACAAGTATGCGGACAAGGGTGATCCAGTGAATATAGTGTACTTAGATTTTCAGAAAGCCTTTGAGAAGGTTCCTTACCAAAGGCTCTTAAGCAAAGTAAGCGATCATGGGGTAAGAGGGGAGGTCCTCTCCTGGATCAGTAACCGGTTAAGAGATAGGAAACAAAGAGTAGCAATAAATAGTCAGTTTTCAGAATGGAGGGAGATAAATAGTGGTGTCCCCCAGGGTCTCTACTGAGACCAGTACTGTTCATAAATGATCTGGAAAAAGGGGTAAACAGTGAGGTGGCAAAATTTGCAGGTGATACAAAACTACTCAAGATAGTTAAGTCCAAAGCAGACTGCGAAGAGTTACAAAGCGATCTCACAAAACTGGGTAACAAAATGGCAGATGAAATTCAGTGTTGGTAAATGCAAAGTAATGCACATTGGAAAACATAATCCCAACTGTACATATAAAATGATGGGGTCTAAATTAGCTGTTACCACTCAAGAAAGAGATCTTGGAATCATTGTGGATAGTTTTATGAAAACATCCACTCTGTGTGCAGCATCAGTCAAAAAAGCTAAAAGTTTGGAATTATTAGGAAAGGAATAGATAATGAAACAGAAAATATCATATTGCCTCTTTATAAATCCATGGTACACCCACATCTTAAATATGGCTTGCAGATTTAGTCACCCCATATCAAAAAAGATATATTGGAATTAGAAAAGGTACAGAAAAGGGTAACTAATGAGATTAGGGGTATAGAAAAGCTTCCATCTGAAGAGATAGTAATAAGATTGTGACTTTTCATCTTGTAAAAGAGATGACTCAGGGAGGATATGATAGAGGTCTATAAAGTCATGACTGGTGGGAGAAAGTAACTAAGTGCTATTTACACCTTCTCATAACACAAAAGTGAGGGTCACCAAATGAAATTAATAGGCAGCAGATTAAAAATGAACAAAAAAGTATTTCTTCACACAATGCACAACCTGTGGAACTCCTTGCCAGGGGATGTAGTGAAGGCCAAGACTATAACGGGGTTGAAAAAAGAACTAGGTAAATTCACAAGTCCATCAATGGCTATTAGCCAGGATAGGCAGCGATTGCTGTTTGCCAGAGACTAGGAATAGATGAGGGAGTGGATTACTTGATGATTACCTGTTCTACTCCTTCCTCCTGAAGCACCTGGCATTGGCCACTGTCGGAAGACAGGATACTGGACTAGAAGGACCATTTGGTCTGACCCAGTATGGCCGTTATGTGCTTATGTTTTTAAGGCCTGTTGAATAGAACTCTGGTATTTTCTCCATTCCAAAGTGTTCCTCTCTGTGCTCTCTTGTGACTTCTTTCTTCCCACAGAGACATTTTCAGTCTTCAATTCTCTGTTCAGTTTACGGAATAATTAGACTGCAGCAAGGCTTTGTTAATACTGACATAGGACCCATAAAGTAGTGCATGAAAATTTGGCATTAAGCCAAAATTGGGACATTATTGCTCTGTCAGAGATGCTTCTGTTTCTTTGGCAGAGTGCTTGATTGAAATTACAGTTGTCTTACCCACTGATTATCTCGGTGAAAGAAAAACAAATCAGTCTAGCCATATCTTATAGTCTTCCACAAAAGCCAAAGACAAGTGTTCCTCAGATTATGAGTTCTTAGCTGGAACCATGTTTGCTAGTATTTGTTGATAGGAATTCCCTTAGCAGGTTGTAAGGGGTGGTAAAGGGATGAATTGTTCAGTCAAAATAGGGTCAGTGTGCAAATCTAAATATCCAAAAAGTACTAATGAGATTTCTTATGAAGTACAGGTAATATTTTACAATGGGAAGCAATGTTCTGTACATACTTTGAATATTTATTTTTATTTTCATTTTATTTTTGTCAAAACAGTAATTCAGCAACATTGTGTAAATTAATAAATTTAGTAGCTTTTTGCTTCTAGAATGATGGCTGAGTATATCTCAAAATTTGTTTTAGTATTCTTAACATAATTCTTGTCTTGTATGGTGCATTAGTAGGTACATTGTGTGCCAGACTACTGATTTATCTCCATGGATGCATTCTTTTGTCCATAGCATTCTGTAGGCTACTGTTAAAATAGCGTGCATAGACCTAGAAGGAGTTTAAGGGTAAGGAATGCAGTAGGTGTCACCTCATGCCATAATTTCATAGGAGGAGATTTGGGATGGGGATAACCAAGAGACTAAATGGTTCCCAAATAACCAGTTTATATGGAGTGATACCAGTCTTAAAGTGCAAAGATTTTCTCTTCTAGAAGTTCTAAAGATTTTGTGTATAAGCGAGGAGAGAAACTGAAGACCTTTTTAGTAACTTTCTAGTAACTTTTTCGATATAAAGCCCACTTCACTGAACAGTTTTAATAATTGCTAGAAACTTTGCTTCATCACCCTTCATATTTGGTGCATATTTTTGGTGTAGGGAAGGGACAGAACTAAGTACGTTTGAAATTTTGTGTTACTAATATTAATATAATATTTAACATTTGTATTACAATAGCACACAGAAGCACCAGTCTGGGTTGGGACCCAGTTGTGCTGGGTGTTGTGGAAACACACAGTAAAGATGTGATCCTGAAGCGTTTATAGTCTGTACAGTTTTGTTATCAGCACTGGGACAAGAAAGAGTTCTGTAGGACACAGACTTTGACTCCAATCCTACATTAGAAAAACATGCGAGTGCAACTTTGAGCTAATGTGGAGCCCTATTAAAGTAACTGGTGGGCTCTGGGGTGCTCCTGCATGGTTCTCAGTGCAAGAATGGGTCCTAGACTATTTCACTGTCCCAGAAATGCATTGTGCCTAATTTCCTTTTTCTGTCTTTTTCTTTCTTTGACAGGGCAAAGTGGAAAAATTATATCTTAGTGGTTTCATTACACTGTTGTATTGCACTTGGGATAGCAGAATTAAGTTTGCAGTTCTTTTCATACTTCACTTAGAAGTTCTCTTGTGAACATAAAATATATATATACACGTATAAACGGTCAACTGTTTACTTACAATGCCTAAATGGTTTATTTGCCTAAAATTCGTTGTTTTGCTTTCATTAGAGACTTCTTCACATATAATATTACATTCAGATTTCTTTAATAGAATGAAATGTAGGTCACAAAAAATAGAAGCTGTTTGAAATTGACTTAGCATTATTAAGCATAGGTGCGTACATTCAATGAAAATACAACCCATTGTTCACAATTGATTTTCTCATGTGAAAAGACTAAACTGATTGATTGAATATGTCTGTAAAAGGGTCTTCAGCAACTGGAAGAAATCAACTTTCTGAATAAGACTGCCTTTCCTTAGTTTCTACAATATTGTGTAGGCATATTTCCCTTTTTATTTTGCCTAGAGTTTGCTGTACCAATTCTTTTTTAATATTCTCTCTCTTTTTTTGGTTTTGGTTAGACATTAAGACTAATCTGTACTACTACAGCACTGCAGAAGAGAAATGTTGCAGCCTCAGGACCTGAAAAGTATACAGAGGCTTTTATTAAAAAACAGATTGAAGAGTTCAGCCTTGGAAAGAGACATTTAGCCAACATGATGGGGGAAGATCCAGAAACTTTTACCCAAGAGGATATTGATGTAAGTACAGTTGCTCTGTTGGAGAAGTAATTTACTATAGAGTTTCAGATACTGAAAGCACTTTACTACAGCATGAGCCCCTCAGCTCTCTGTGAATTTTAATCAAACTGTCAGAATAAGAAAGAATACTACTTTACATTGCAAACATTGCAACTGTGGCTGTGAATAGAGATTCTACTCCTGCTATGTTTGCGAGGTCAGACATCGCAGTATAGAGCTACATACCCATATCTTGCTAAAGCACAGTTGGTTCTTTTTAAAGCTACTAATGGATAATTCCCTTGATCTGAGGCCATAAGAACCACTATAAAGGTTTATATAGCACTCGAAAACATTTACTCATCATTTGACCTGCTGTGTATATTTAGGTCAAGTTTTCCTGTATGATACCACAGCAGCTGATGATGCAAATTTAAGTTTTACAGGATATCTCACAACCAACACTTGATTCAGTTTTACTTAGTGATTTTAATATAGGCCTGAACTTAAGTTTAGATCAGTAGCTACGAACATATTATTTTATTTGGAAGCCCTCTTCTGAGAGATTGGCAGGTGGGTATCCTGCATCTCTTCCATATCTTGTCATCCCAAGTCCATCACTATAAATGCCTTGTTTTTTATATCCATTTTCTTTCTCTCTCTCTCTCCCTTTTGTCTGTTTATATTTTAAAAATGTTATTTCTTTTCTGTTTCCCCTCCTCCATTTGTGGGAGAATCATCACTCACCAGAAAGTTGATGGTGAGGACAGGCGCCCTGTGGGTGGCTTTGTGTGACAAGGCTGCATGAAGTCTCATGGCTGAACAGTGTGCCATGGAACCAAAGAAGAGAAGATTGAGCTAACTGCATCACTGGCCACTGTGGGAACAGGGAAATAAGGTGGTTTTTGAGAAAATGCCTTTTGCGTTACCTGTAGCAGACTTGCAGTTGGGAATCAGATAGACTTAAGTTAGGCAGCTTTTCCTGTCCCTCAGGTTGAGAAGCACTGGTTTAAATATTTTGTGGGATATTTTCTTACCTCTTCTCAGCTAATATAAACTGTTTAAGCAGCTCTGGTTGGTAAATATATTTATTGTAAAAGACCAGAAACTGTTTTTGACTTAATCATAAAAAGTTATTTGTGTGTAAACAAATGACTAGATTTACAAGTAGTTGCATCTAACAAAATATAGTCAAGCCTTCACATCTTCCAACAAGTTAAAATCCAATACTAGGCAAAACTTTTATGTTAAAAAAGATTAATTAGAACATCTTGCAAAATAAATTCTGGTCCCATATATTTTAAATATGATTTTGGTCACTTGTTGCGTACCAGGTAAAATAAGCTACTGTTTGGGCAGTAGCTGACTTTCATACAAGACATACAGTAGCTTTGACTTAGTTTAGTTTATATTTATAAAAATATGCACCCATTACTTGATTCTCTGTGTGAATTTTCATCAGTAAAAATAATTCATATAAAAATGAACAGCATACTGCCAACAGTTGGTTCTCTCAACAAATGACAATCCCTGGTTTTCCAACTTGTATTATAAAGATCACAAACTCAAAAAGCAATGTCCCCAGCTGATCTCTTGGACAGCACACACTTCACATCCAGTTCACGTCAGGCAAAGGCCTGAGCAAACAAATGGGATTTATCCCTTGCCAGTCAGGTTAAAAGTCTTAAGCCTTGAGCAGTCACTTGCTTACAGCAGAGATGAGCCCTCTTTATTTTTTTAAGGACAGTAGTACTCTGAATCCATATTGAGGCTTAGATTTGGGGAAGTGGAAAATTTAACATTTGCATTTTTTTTTATAGTTTACATTTTATTTGCCTTTGAAGCAGTAGATAGATTTTGATATTGATGTCCTGCTATTACCTCTATTCCTGGAGATAGAAATACCTTTCAAACCCTTACTCCTGTATGTAGTCTTATTGACTTTGATAGGACTCTGTCGAGGTAAAAGTGTGCACTGATGAATTAATTTGCAGGACTGAGGTCAAACTGGTTAACAAATGACTTACTTTACTTTGCTTGTTCTGGCTTCATTTTAACTATAAAATTCCCTTTCCCTAAATATTTTATCTCCATTTGGCAAACAGTTCTCTTCATCCCTAACAGAGCTTGTCTTTCTTTGTTTGCATGACATGCATGCACAAATAAGTGAAAAAACAGCTAGTACAGCTCCAACAGTGTGGAGGTTTTATTAACTTCTTGTCTGCAAGGGCTGATAGTTGAAGACTGTGTGTGAAGACTCATTCCCCACAGTTCATGTTTTCTTTCCACACATAGACCTGTTTTTGAGGAGGGCCTCTCTAGGATTTAAGGAAGTGGGCAGCAGGACCATTGTGAGTGGGGGTTGGGTTCTTCTACCATGCGTGCATGTACACCATACTTACACATGTAGGAGATGGAGGATCCCTCTGGACACGGATCCTCATGGGATAATCTGGCCATTTGTGCAAAATGACTGAGCTCCACCATAAAGAAAAGTAGGTTCATTCTAGAAATGAGCGTTCCCTTACTGAAGTGCAGGTGACAAGTATGGGACCAGTTCACAAATTTTATTTCTGAAAAGATGAAAAAAACAAAAGTACAGCATTTTATTTAGTAAATTAGTATTCGTAAATACAGAGTAAATAAATACAGTACCTGCCATGTTTAACTTGGTCACATACCATCAGGTGTTGAAAATACTTTGAGTGCATAATAATGTCTGCTATGCATAATTAATTTTTTGTTATAAAAGTATAACAACTACTTAGCACTGGCAGCAGAATTATAAGGCTTTACACTTCAAACAGTAATAATTCCTTCTGATGAGTGCTTACGTATCTCTGTCTACCATTAATCAGTTTGTGCAATGCTTTTCAAAAGTAGACATAATAAGATTCTGTTTTTCATTGGCATTTTATGTGTATTTTAATAAAAATTAAACCTTGTGAATTTTAAAACAGATGCTACAGTGAAAAGTGTTTACTTTGTTTTAATCCTCCTTCTGGATGTTTTGGATGCAGAATTGCCTCTTACTGATGCTTTTGTTTAGAAATGAAAAGCTAAGCTGTACAATACACCTGAATTACCGGGGAGGGGGGAAAATCCAGCAAATTGATGTATAACTGCAGAAGTCTACCAATTGCTTTTTAATTGGTATTATAGACCTTGCTCTGGAACCAGGATATTTTATTCTCCTATGTGTGAATATGTGGTATGAAATTTCTCTAATTGATTTGCTTTGCCCATTCCATTTGATGTATCATTTTTCACAATATTTCATAATTTGTGCTCATATCTAATGAACAGAGTCGTTAGGACAAGCATGTCTAAGTACAACTGACAGCTAACATTAGGTGCCAGATGCAGTTTATAAAGCTATGTAGAACTGCAGAGAACAGTTTAAATAAATTAGCACCTGTACATTAGTCTCACTTGCTAGTAATTTATAAGCGAATCAGTAGAGATGACATTTAGGTAAGTCATTGATCAAGTTAACAGCTGCATACCCACTGCCCAGCTGGGATACCTAATTAATAGAGATTGCAGTCCTGACCCAGTGCTTTTCCCTGGTCGAGTCTGTAATCCTTTTATTTTGTGATTTACCTTTAACTTATAGACATAGTAAACAGCATGCCTTCATTTCAAACTGTCAGATCACTGATATTCTAGTTTAAAGCCAAAAATCTAAGTAAGATTAATACAAGAAAAGCACCTTAAACCCTGTGATCTATTTATATCCTAGTATTTTTATTCTTCCTTTTATGGACTTACTTACCCAGTAAGCTCTGTACAAAGCTACTGTCTTTCAGTGGAGTTAATAAAATAAAAAATGTAGTACAGCTTTTGTATTTGATCTGTAGATAAATGTTAAGCATCTTTTGGTGAGTAGGGCATAGATCTTAATTGATAATTGACATGCAGGCTGACTTATGTTTAAATGTAAAACAAATGTTTTAAGGAAACTAGTTTCACTTGCAAATGTCTTTGAACAAGGATATTAGAAGAGTTGTTCCCCACAAAGAATTTTGTGGCCTAAAGCATATTGATTAAATGAGAAGCACCCTGCTCACAATAATGTGCTATTTGTATCACATAAGTTTTCTCATGGGTAAACATTAAGACATTTTTAGTATGATAATTGTGTAAAATGTATGTTGGAGTTAGATTGTTTTTTAAAAACAACCCAGCACTTTTGACTTTTAAAGGATATTCAGATTTTACCTAAGGAAACTCTTAAAAACTCTTGCATGCTATTCTGTGTAACATGCTAGTCCCAAGGGAGTCAAATCTTGCATTTCTTACCTAAGCAAATTCCCCAGACAAGTCCATTTAGACTAGTGACTTCTGGTTTATTTCTCCTCCCCCCCCTTTTCTAATATAAAAAAAATAAGCTATTTAATATTTTGAGAAGTTGTTACTATGCAAATAAAAATAGTTATTGTTTCTCATTGGATGCTATATAAGCATTTTACCATATGTGGTACCAGTTTTGTGGACATGATGTTGATTTTAAAAGGTGCTTGCACCAGTAGAATTATTAGGGTTGACATTTTTATTAGCAGAAAATTACAATAATCCCATAGTTGAGGTTACAACCATTGAGTCATTGTAATTGACTTTTTCTATGTGCCTCTCTTTAGCTACTGATAAGAGTTTGTTGTCCTCAAATTATTGTAATTATTCTTGGATTTAGCAGAATATTTTGAGGAAAGTTAAGTGATTTGATCTAATCACCGGGATATTTTTTATTTTTGTTTTTTGAATTGCTGGTAACTTTAAAATTTAGCACTTAATTTATTTAGCACTTCAAACTTACCTGGTACATAACTCCCATTTAAAAAAACTTGTGCAGAAGTTCTTTTTAAAAAGATATTGGAAACAACCACCATTATTAGCATTCTATTAGCATTAGTCATGGCTCACTCATTGAGAGCAATCACTTCATTAAATATTTTAACCAAAGAATACAGTATTGAAAATTTTCTTTGTGAGCTGGAGTGGGGATTGGAGTCTCGTACAAGAACTGGAGATTTCCCAGCACAACAGAGTTGGCAAGGAGAGTGGGAATCAAGTTGAGTAGGTTGGAGAGCAGAGGAAGCTGGTTCAGTAGCATCATCTAGGAAGCCAGAGACTCTACTGAAAAGTTTCAAATATTATGCCCTGAACTATAGTCTTAGAGCTGAACTGGTGTAGTACTCAGTGCTTAAAGCATTATGTATGTAAAAATGGAGTGAAAGTGGAATTGTGTCTGATTTTTTTCAGTGTTCTAGGAACCTTTTGTGCCAACTAGGTTGTGGCAAAGGAGCCATAAAGAAGACTTCCTCAGAAAATACCCCCATTGCTGAAGGCTTTTCCGCTAGCTAAAGGCACAGGAGGCATTCCAGAGTAGGCCATGGGAGTAATGGAGGCGAGGTGTGGGTGAATCAGAGAGAGCAGGAGAAAGCATGGCCAGAGTGGACCTGCATTATTAAAAAAAAAAAAAAAGCTCCATAGGGCCATTGAAGCAGGAGAACAGTATAAGGGCTCCCTATCCTATGTTGGGGAGCTACACTGGCCTTGCAGATCCTGAATACAGCAGACACAAACTATCTCCCCCCTCTCCCTTTGCTGACTTACAAGTCTGACCTAATATTTTTTTGCCAATCCAGTTTGAATTAAAGCGTGGATTTTTAAATGCCTGAAGATACAATTAAATGTGCATCAGATGGCAATAAACTGGCCCATCTGAGGTTAAAATTGAGGCCAGATTTTCTCTGGCCTTTTGAAAATGAAGGGACAAGAATCTTTTGATTGAAAATGGAGGGAAAATGTGGTTTAGACCCAGACAACAGAAGAAGGATAATACTGGAAATGCGGGTGTAGAATAGTTGCTAAATGTTATGCTATTTTTAATGAGCTAATCTGCATATTTGCAGGTAATTGGTTTGAGGGACCACCAAACGTCTATCGAATATAATGGGAACAAGTTCAGTCCCTATTAAACTGGAGTGGAGTCAGACTGGTAATCTATTGGTGAAAAGCACTGAAACCCACTAGCAATGTCTAAAGGCATTCAGTACCTCACCGAGTGGTAACTTGAAAGTGGGTTCCATATATGAGTATGCTGAAGAGACATTAGAGTTACCAACTCAGTTTAAGAAATGCCAGAATTAAATGCAACCTTAGTTTTGCTCCCTTGAGTATATGCATTAAGATTTATTCTTTAATTATATAATCATATTGTATTTTTTCCCATATAAGCAATCAGAAGAGTTTGAACCCACAACTCTCAGATCCACAAGAGAGACCACTGCAACTTGACCTAAGGAGTAACTTATATGTAGCAAAAGAAGGATATTATCCTGTATATGGAGCTCTCTCTAGAACCCCTTTGGCATTAGGTTACACAACTGTTTGTGAAACAGAAGTGAGATGTTGGGCATAAGGATTCTTGAGGTGCAGTTATTCTAAAAAGAAATGTGGTTGAGGGGGATGAAACTTCAGTCTGTCATATTAGAGAACTGATTTCTATTCCAAGGGACAATTATAAGGCCTGTTTCAAAGGAAAATTATAATTGTGAAATATTTACCTCCTCTCTAAAGAAGTTGGGCGGTGGGAGTATATAGCTATCAGATATCTTAACATAAATGTCACTAGGCTCTGACGTTATCCTCAAGAAGCTATTCTCAGCCTTATTCATTCTGAGCTCTATCTCCCACTGGATTTCTCTCCCCATCTAGTCAATCCCCTCCCATTTAGCAATGAGGGAAGGACAGAGTGGTAGTGACTCCCAGAAACCTATTCACAACCCTCAACTCGAGAACCTGTGTCATAAAAGAAATACTTCACAGTTGGGTCTGGAAAAGTCTGAATAGAACCTTCGTGTGTCAGTGCTCTCTCTCTATCCCAACTATTTCAACCTTAGTTATGGAATACCTTAGAGTTCATTGTTTTGCTTTTATATTTTCAGGGATATGCAGAATATAAGTGGCTTCTAGATCTTGGTCTAATTCCTGAGGATTTCTTGCACTGAAATCCAGTGTAGCAAATTTGAAGGAAATCCATATTAAGTTAATGAAGCTTCTCTTGAACTACGCTAATGTGCTCCAGTTTCGGTTTTCACAGAGATTTGTTATTCATGGCAGTCTAGCGGCTGATCCACTCTCTGTTTTTGGCACTAATAAATATGAGCTAGAGCTGGAGAAATTCAGAACATTTTCCCCAAAATACACTGTTTCATCAAAGCTGAAACATTTGCAAAGATGTTTCCATAAAGCTTTTAGAGAGAGGGAGAGATTCTGTAGCTGGATGGTTAGGATACTAGCATGGGATGTGGAAGACCGAGATTTGGGACACTGTTTTGCCTAATTTGGAGTGAACTGGAATGAAAAATTGTGCTCTGAATCAGGCAGAGTAGGGGCTTGAACCTGGGTGTCTCATATCCTACGCCAGTACACTACTACTAGGGTATAGAAATAGACACACCTTCCTCCAACATAATTCCATTTTCATGAAAATATGCAACATGCATTGGTTTTGTTCCACATTAGAAAGGGAACAAATTTCAAAACCTCACGAGTTGCAGTGAAATAGAATGTCACGCTCACCTTGAGCTTTCAGTGTCGTAGACAGTAAATAGTTACTGTTTGAATCAAATACTTGAGAGCTAAAATAGAGGATACCTTTTAAGTACACACAGTCAGTCTCAGTAGCCCATAATGTATTATTCCTTTAGTGTGTTATTATATAATGTGTTTGTTTAACATCATTTGGGTCACAGCAGATTTCTCTATTGTCATCATAATTAATCCCCATTTGTTCATAAATGGGTGTTCACCTACCCTCTGTGTGCACAAAATGTCCATTGACTAACAAATGGGAATTCAGCAGTCACTAAGAGAAACAAAATTACCATTTCATAAAATCAGCTTAATCCTTTTGTTTGCTTCAGAATTCTCAAAATTTCTGTTTGGAATGCCAGTAGGGGATTAATGAAAGTAATAGGTTAGGCCTTTTTACACTCCATACATATTAAGTAGTTTTAAGCACTGACAAACCAATCCATGTCCATGGAAAATGTTATCAGCAAGTATAGCCTTAAGGTAACCTAACCAACAAAGAGGCATAATTCTTGAGAGAAGATTTTAACTACTTGTAATTTTATTTTTCTTCGCTGTCCACTAAAAATGCAAGCAAGTCCACTGCAGTATTTTGTTCTGTTATTAGTGCTAATGTACAATATGTAACAAATTGCAGGTAATACAAAGATTGTCTCTCTTTCTAAATTCAGTAGCCTCATGTTGTTAATTTTGTGTCATGGCTGAAATCAGCCATATTTAGAACCACATTTACCAAAACATAGATTTTTTTTTTTAATTTGGAAAAATTGGGTCTCTGAGCTAATATATTATTTTTTTGCTTCATTAATCAATATTTTTTCAACCGTTCTGGAAAAAAAAAAGGTACCATAGTAATAAATTGCTGAATAGAAATTACATCCAGTTGGATTTTATATTACTGCAAGCTACTTTGTCTTACAGTAGTGCCAGAAATGGTTCATAGTCTTCAATCTGCTTGCTAGAGTAAATGATGTTATTTATTAACAGTGGACAAACACCACATTAAAATATTGGTTGACTGAATGAAGGCTAAGTATGATGTACTGCATATAGTAATAATCTTAATCAAATAATCTTAATAAACCACAAATGGTTTGCAAAAATGCACACTCCAATTGTTTCCTGAATTGTAAGTGTCTTATTGACAGACATTTAAATAGCTTTAAAAGGAGACTTCATTGCTAAAAGTTTAGTAATTAGAATAGAGTTCTTCACTTCCAGGTTGCTGGTTCAAATTGAGTTTAGGTTGTAGTGACCACCAGTTGTTCCCATGTGATAGTTGCTCAGGAACCTGTGTATGTAAACTTTCACCACCACAAATATCACTCTTGACAGACCTGAAGAAACACTGGATCTAGGTGGCATGGAGGTTTTCAGTGGTCTGCAACCCTTAGTTATCTCTTATGCGGATTTGCACTCAGTGGCGAAACTGGGGAAGCATGTGCTGCCTTTGTCCATTTTGTCTATATTCTTTTAATAAATAAAGAACTCATTTTCAAAGGCTATCAAACTGTCGCCTTTCAGAAACACTAATATTTGCAGGAAGAAAATTAAGAAAACCATAACCTGGATAAATGAAATGTGAAATCCATTATAAGTTACAGCATTAGGTATTTTTATGGTAAGGAAATGAGTGAGAATTGCTCTTTAAAAATCAGTGTTTAGATTAAATAGAATGGAGGTTGCATATATACTACTTAAAACTTGTAACTGAGTAGTTCTTGTAATAAATTGTCTGTTTGACTTTCAAGTAAAGAGAACAACAGTTCACTCATTCCAGACATACTAGATTACAAACCTCAGAATGAGATTCTTCTTTCATTCTCTAAAGAACCCTGAGAAATTTACGGTTACTTTTATTCTCAGAACAGCATATGTATATATATATGCTATATTTTGTTGTTGATTTGTCTGTCTGCTGTCTAGGTTTTTATAGCATGTTCATAGTAAGAGCATCTATAAGGAATTTGATTATTGTGTTGCTGTTACAGAACAAATATGCATCTGATCTTTGTGTGTCTGTTTGCAGAAAGCTATTGCCTACCTCTTCCCCTCTGGCTTATTTGAGAAAAGGGCCAGGCCTTTAATGAAGGTAAGAATAATATTCAATGCATTTTTTGTGTATTTTTAGTATGGCATACTAACTTTTTTGTTTCTGTTGGTTTTCTACAGCATCCCACTGAAATTTTTCCAAAACAAAGAGGTAAGCATGCATGTATTCTTTCCAGTCTATATCAAAGCTTTTATTATCAGCCTGCATGTTGCTTTAAAATTCTTTCCCGAAACCCATTTAGATTTCCTTTATTAATGTTCTTTAGAGGTGCAAATGAGGCACCTGAGTAATAAAAACAGAAACATCATGAAATTTTACTGATCTGAGGTCTTGCACGGGTGACAAAAAGTACCGCTAGACTGAGAGTATGTATGCCCTGCAATTAGAAAGCCACAGCTGGCCCATGCCAGCTGAAACAGGCTCACCGACTTGGGCTGCAGGGCTGTTTTATTGCAGTATGGACATTGCAACTCAGGGTGCAGCATGAGCTCTGGAACCCTCCAACCTCTCAGTGTCCTAGAGCCCAAGTTCCAGTCCATCCCCGGATGTCTACACTGCAATTAAATAGCCTCATAGTGTGAGCCCAAGTCAGTGATCAAGGGTTTTTAATTGCAGTGTAGACATACCCCAAAGGACCAGTGACCTTTTTTAAGAAAAGGTGTCTTGTGAACCACCATGGCTAGAAAGAAATGTTTTCTGCCATTGGGAAACATTTCTAATAATATAGAGTCTGATCCAGAGCCACTGAAGTCAATGGGAGTCCTTCAGTGGCTTTGGATCAACCCATAAAGCATTTTTTATTAGTACTTGATATAATATATAATTTAAAAAACAAAACTCTTTCTGTTAAACTCAGTGCTTATGAAAGGTAACAGATTGACAGCTTTGGAAACTGAAGTGACTTCTTTATCTAAAGAATGGACATAGAATGTGCAGTGGCCGCGCATGCTCCCCCATTATCTGCCCTTAACCTTGATCTGGCAGGATCAACTCTGCAGTTTCCATGTCCGTGCAGTCTTTGATCTCATTCCTGGTAGTGGTTTTTGTGTGGTGGACTTCTGTTAAATGGAAACTATTTAGATTATCAAATTCATTTGATATGGAACAGCAAACGAACATTTCAATAACGTTTGACTACTACTGTTCTGAGCTTGAATTGAACTAGTAACCTGTGTGTGAAAGGCTCTGCTTCCACAGAGCCTCTGAGTCCCCAAAGAACATAATTCTGATCCTCAGTAATACCTTCTTTTCTCCTTCATGTGAATTCTCATACATTAGCAGCTGCTTTCTTGAGAACCTTTAAAGGTAGAGACCAACTATGTATATCCTTTGCAATTTTGGAACATCAGCTTTCAAATGGTGTAAAACATTAATTCCTAGCTTCAATCAATTATGAGATATAAGCTAAAATCATTGTAGTTGAAGAGGCAAGATGGTAATAATAAATATGTAATTCTAAAGTCTTATGGTTATCTCCTGTTGTCAGCACTAGACTACTAGCACATATGCTTTCAGGACCTGTGAACTCTTTCAGACACTGGCCTTATTTAAGTGATTGAGGGGTGAATTTGTATTTATAGCCAAAAATAGCCTTGTCAGAAATTATCACCGTTTTTCAAGGAAGTAGTGTTCAATTCTCTAAAAGTTACATCTTTAACACTTTGAAGTGTAAAAATACATTTTGTACTTCAAAATGGTCCTTGAGCAGGAATCACTGGGCAACTGTATGACTACCAGCTAATATAGTATCGGGCAGCAACATGAACATATACTTCTCACCCCATTTTTTTTTTCAATTTCATAGTTTTACAGACTGAAATACACAAACGCTATAATAAATTTAGTCAATAATGGCCTCGTTTAGTAAAAATTGAGTCCAAGTAACTTTCACATTGACTGTATTTTAAAAGAAATTGATCATGGTGAGAAGAGAAGCCAGTCCATTGATTTAGTTGCAGTTGCTTTATGTGACGTCTCAGTTTGGCACCGCTTTTATCAGGGTTCCTTATGTCTTTGCCAGTTTAGTTCTTTGCCATTTTCATATCTTAACTTCTCTTTGTAATGCATATTGTACTTATCAGGTCTGTCAGGACTTGTTTTCATCTGCCTCTGATCTTCTGCAGACCGTTCCTTCTTCATTGGTGATTAGATGTTTGGGATTTATTAACTTTTTCAGTTCATTTAAAAAAGCAACTTCAGTTTCATATTCCTGCTGCTCTTTCTATATACATGGTAGTGGTGGGGGAAAAAAGGAAAAAAACCTGTTTCCATTTATAAGATAGGATTTATTAGTGCAGGCCAACATTAAGTAAGCTTCTACTCACCTCAATTTTATCTGCAACTCCCCCAATTTAACCCTTTTGAGTATACACTGGTTGTGCCAAATTACTTGGAAGTTTTGTAATGTATGCAAATGTCTACAAGAATCTGGATTTGGCTTTACTAAACTAATCTAACACATTATCTAAACCAGCCAATAGCTTTGATCTCCAGGTTTAAATACTTCCAATATGACTCACTAAGTCATGTACTCCTACTGAAAAATATTTGACAAAAAATGACTGATAAATATTGTCAGTGCTTGAAATGGATACTGTGGGTGAAATCTTGGCTCCACTGAAGTCAGTGACAGTTTTCCCACTTTAGAAAGATTTCACCCCATATAGGCCTATTAGATTTTAATTTCTACTATTAAAGCAAGCAGAATAACACAAATATATTAAATGCGTTTTACTAAATACTTTCTCTAAAGCTGTTTACAGTTCTGGGCCATGCACTTGTGCATTATAATTATCTTCTGTAAAGTTAGTATGATGTTGTGTTACTTAAGAAGACCCTAGAATCAGAAAAAGGCTGATTTTCACAGCTGTGGAAAATTATGGGTTTTAAGTATTGTTTTTCAGTTTTTATCTGTTTAAATTTTCAAATTTGCAGATAATTATGGGGAGATTCAGACAATAATTATTTAATGAAAGTAGATGTTTAGATTAAAAAAGTTAAAGCTTTATAATCGTTAAACTACAAATTGTTAACATCACGTCAAAATATACAAAGTAAATATCTGTAAATAAAACTCTAGTAAGTTCTCAAGCTGCAATTTTCTTACTTTGCCTAGCTATAAATTTCTATTAAAGAAAATGTTTTTTTGGTTTGTGAAATCGACATTTACCCATAAAAATCTAATCCTTTCAAGCCTAACTATAACATTTTCTCTGCCCAGCAAAGGCATTGGTAATTGCTTCAGATTCAATTTGTAGCAGGTAAAATGACAGAAAAAATTAATTTTAAAATAAAGGAAATTTTCATGAGATGAAAGTATCTTTATATTATAAATCTGTTCTTAATTTTTATATTGCTGAAGCGTCACATAAATGTTTTGGCTACTGTGATTAGACAGATGAAATTGTTTTAACTCTTTTGCCTAAAAATACCTATATTCTGCACACTGTTGTTATTTCCAAAATGCAGTTGAGACATATTATCAGGGCAGTGTCATAAGGTTTACTCAGTGGCTGCCCATATAGTATTACTTCTGTTTCTAGAAGACTTTATTTTCTGGAGCTATCAATCTGGCCCCTTGCATAATCATGGTATAGCTTATACTTGACTTTTAGTGTGCATTTCTGTCTCATCTAAATTTGGCACCTCTTGCTATATTGCTATTACATAGATTCTTTGAGATTTTATTTAAGATGTACAACAGGGCTTCCATTACGTAATGAAAGATTTAGAATGTTATATTAAAAAATCTGGTTTTATTAGCAGTTGTTATTAGCAGAGATCAGTTATAATAAGGTATGTTAAAATATTAGCTTTCCAGACAGGTTGAATACCCATGAAATGTCTTTATTCTGTGATATTTAAAAAGGTAATCTGTGTTTATAAAAGAAGTTAAAACTGCAATTAAATACTATTATTTAGTTGATGTATAATATTGCCTTTTTGTTTAATCTTGCTTTTCATTAGCAATCCAATGGGGAGAAGATGGCCGTCCATTTAACTTCCTCTTTTATACTGGCAAGCAGTCATTTTACTCATTAATGCATGTAAGTATATTATAGTGTATGATAAATAATGTTAACTCTAAACCAAGCAAAACATTACCTCAGAACTATTTTTCAGAGGCTTCTGAATTTACTTAGTGATTTCAAAATGGACCATAATAATGCCACTGAAGTGAAACAGGGTATTTTGTTAGTCATAATATTTATTTTTTCATTTTGAGGGAACTTGTTACCTCATTTAAAAGTGAATGGCTTGTTTGCCTTTTTTCTTGTTGTTTGGTTTTGATTCTGAATTAAGTTTGAATATTTTGAACATTTTTCATTTTATACTGTAGTTTGAGTTAGTATTAGTAGCAGTGATGAATGGATATCAACAGACATGACCAGATTGAGAATTATTCATTGTCGTATTTAAAATACATGTTTTTCGTCTTAAAGGGAAGAATTGCAGAAATTGTTACATGTGCTGACATTTAATGTGAGGGATATTTATATTAAGTGGCTCAGTAGATTTATATATTTTTAAATGTTTAAAGATTGTTTTTTTCATATAAACTTAGCTTAGTATGGTTGCAAGACTATAGAATCTCTCTCCATTTACCTTTGCCATAAAAGCTATGTCTGATAGAACACTATTGGTCCCGACTTCTTTGTGTGTTATGAAGAGCCCTTTTATAATTATGCCCATTGGTAGCACATAAATTGTTTGACTCCTTAGAAGAGCTTTGTACAGAGATGTGTAGTATTTTAATGCATAGTTATAAAAGACAATAAAGACCCATTTTGTAATCAGGTAGTTTCAATTTGATGCTCCTTTCAGATTCTGTTTTCCTCATTATGCACTCTTGAAAAAGTTATAACATTTATTGGACTTTCCCCAATAATTAAATTTCAAGCTTCCAAATTCTTTGCATAGTTCTTCTGTATTTTTGAGAATTATCTGGTGTTTTTGTGCTCTACAAACCCAAAGAACAAAATCCCCACTTGTCAGGTACATTTATTTCTTGGAAAAAACCCTTTTTTTGTTTTTTTTTTGTTGACCTTGGGCAAATGAGCTTCTTGCCCAGGCAGAAATGAAATGAATGATAAATGTAGAGTGTGTCTTTGCTGAGTAATGGAGCTGCAGCATAGGCTTTCCACAGAGGTTTTCTCCTGCACAGCCTGAGGCAGCCCGAGGACCCCTGCTGTTCATTTAAATAGGTATGTCAAATCTGCCTCGAAACGCCGCTGGTTTGATCTGTGGTAATATTTGTGAAGGTTCCATATGGACTTGAGCCCCCTGCAGTGCTAAGAAATAATGTACAACGCTTCATGGTGCAGACGCAAATTTTCTCTGAAAAGGGATGCAATGCTGCGTTTTAGCTGTCGGAGAGGATGATGGAGCTGACGCGCTAGGCCTGTCAACTTGTTACACGGATGGGTTGCACGCAGCGAGGCTGTGGAAAATCTGTGCCTTTTAACTTTTCTACTTAATCACGGTTGTAGCATTGCCTTTAGACTGTATGCTACATTAATTCTCTTCCTGCCTTCTGCCTTTCATCCCAAGTTTCACGGAAAAAAGTAAAGCATGCAGGTCTTGTAGAGGAGCCTTATCAAACAGCTGTCATCTGACAAGCCATTTGCATTTGTTTTGGCTGAAACAGAGCAACCCAAGGGCAAGATGTTTTTGTTGCATTCCATCATAATGAAGAAATTACAAATTTTACAAGGAGCACAATTTTATTTTTAGCTCTTCCTAGCCTTTAAAAAAAGGTATGTAGGATTGCCTAAGAAATAGTCTTACGAAGGATAGTATGTGTCCTGTTACCATACCACTTGATTAAATCTTCAGATGAAATCTGCTTGACAAATTTCATTACTGTAGAATATTTTAAAGTACTTAAGTGTTCTTGGGGCATTTCTAAATGTCTCCATTAAATAGAATTATATAAAGCAGAATTAATTAAATAGGATTTAACATCCCTTTAGTTAAGCAGCTGCAAAAAAGGTAAAATCTGCATACAATCCTTAACATTGTTTTAATCTCTTATCAGGCTAAATGTGTTATATAAGAATTATAGATTGATTTTTTTTAAACTACCAAAACTGTAATTCATATGGCTAGGAAAAAGAAAAGATTGCATGATGCAATCTTCACATGAATGACAATATTTTGTATGGATTAAAAAAAAATAATTGCTACATAAAGAGTGATAAATAGGAGAAAGAAATGATTATTTGGCCTAAATGTGTATGTCAGTCACAACTGCATTTACTGGCAGGGATCTCGTATTTTATTAATTGCAGTTGAGACAGTCAGTCACAGCGGTGCCATTTGTTAGGTAACGCTAATCAAAAATGTTAGACATCTATTAAAAATAGTGAATACATATATTCACTATACATCTTATAAGATCCAGTTTATATGTGAATGTATGACTAGAATATTAAGTAAGACTTCTATAAAACTTGAATATCCTTTATATTCACGTTGCACTCTTTGTTCTGCTTGTTGAATATAGTTTAGTCTTGGGGACGGGGCAGTTCATTCACTTCTTGATGCGGAAGGGATTTGTTGCATGTAACTCTAACAAAGAATTTAACCCCTTCACATGTGTTGTGGCTATTCATCACATTCAAAATGTTGCACTTTGAATACTGCATGGAAAATTTTATTGTTCGCAAGTGATATAGTCGGGTTTTGTAATACAATGAACAAGACAAAGTGGCCTATTTCATACATTTTTTGCTGGACACATTTTGTAGTTTATTATTATTCCTTTCCAGAAATCTCCGTGAATGCAAACATCGTTGTGGCCTTATACTGTCTTTATCAAAATTGTATTCTAAGAAAATCATTTACATCTCAGGGCATTCCAAGTATGTTGAATGTTTGAGTCACAAAACTAAAAATAATACACCAAAGTCAAAAAATGTTCACTTTCAAGGTAGCGGAATAACAAACAGAATTTAATGCATGGGTCCTCCAGGCCTTTAAAGCAAAATTAAAAAAAGCTAGATCAGAAAAGTACAAAGATGTTTTTCATAAGCTGCCCTGTTCTTTGACGATACACTTCACTGATTCCTGTTCTCCATTTATTTTGTAATAAGAATAAATCCTTCTTTAAAGAATGAATCCTACTACAGATTAAGGTTTTGATCCTTCCATTAGATATGGGAGCATTTATGTCCGCCTTGTAAAATCTTGTCTTGTAAAATCAGCTGTTTTATTTGTGTAATGGCTGAGTTTACGAGACACACAGATGTGTACATTCATGAGTTTGACTGTTGCATTTTGAAGGAATTAATAAAATCTTCTGAAAAGTGAGTGTCTGCAGTAATTTCCTATAATTTTGGGGAAATGAAGGTTTGCTTGATGTAATTATTTGGCATTACATATGATTATTTTGAAAATTAGCATTTAACGTCATGGTTGCATCTCACCTTCTGAGTCCTGAATCTTGCAAAGTCTTTTGCATGTGGTTGTGTTTACATGTGAGCTGTCCCCCTGAAGTAGTGGAACTACTGTACTCTGGTCCATAAAGTTTTGTAACCTAAATTTCATCCCATGAGAGAATGAAAGTTGGAAGCAAAACCGAAAGGCACTGGCACCTATATTTAATGAAAAGACCTTTCTACCAACTCTGTTTGTAGGAGAAGGACCTCTTTTTTTATGGCGTTCCATTTTTTTCATATGGACAGTAAGCCACTCTCATAAAAACGTTCCAGAAAATAGGAACTTTCTAATCACTAGAAATGCACATACATGGAATTTCCATATATTGAGGGGATTTGGCATTTCCAAAAATTCTCAGGAAAACCCTTCTTTTTTTCTGCAGATTTGAAAATTCCTTTTAAAAAAAAATTGTTTCTAATGATTTTTAGTTGTGACTGTAAACAAACAGGCAGAGTGAAACGACGTATGAACTGCACCCATTCATCTCAGTAGAGCTTCTGAGCCTAATGGCTATTGGGGTTTTCATCTACACTTGTTGCATGTTATCTGAAGCAATTTTAATTACAGTTTGAAATTACTTCATCTTAAGACCAGTCTACAATAAATTTACAATTGTATTTCACCTCTTACGTCCCTTACAACAACTCTCATCCCATTTGCCTTTGCACATAGCAAAGGCTTCTAGTACTATTTGCTAATCTTCCCTATAAATTAGGGTGCAGTGAGTAAGGCATTCCAAATCCTGGTGGTGCTCTAATAATCTCACTTCAAGGTTTTATGAGCTCCAGAATCCAGTTTGCTCAATAGAGAGGTGGTTAGGTGTCCCAGATATCTCAGTGCATCTGCTTTCTCACCAGATGTGGAGATAATACTATATGCCTATACAGAAGAAGAGAAGAAGCTGCAGGGCCAGAAGTCAAGTGAACACCCTCCCCACATATATACAAGGGCTGCCAATCCAGCCCCCTTCCTAATTGTCAAGTCCTATCTAAATCAGATCTCTCAGTGGCCAGAAACCTCTTGTTTATTCCCAGCTTAATTCCTTCCACCTCCAAAAGTCTTGGGGTGCTAATAGGAACCTATTTCTCATACCCTCTATTCTTTTTCAGCAATGGAACAGCCCCCATAGGGCATGTCTACAGTGCAAAGAAAACCCCATAGCATTGAGTCTCAGAGCCCAGGTCAACTGACTTGGGCTCTTGGGACTCAGGCTGCAAGGCTACACCAGTGTAGATGTTCCTGCTCAGGCTAGAACCTGGGCTTTGAAAACCAGCGAGGGTGAAGGGTCTTGGAATCCAGGCTCCAACCAAGCAGGAACGTCTACATTTCTAGTTTAAGCCCTGCAGCCTGAGCTCTATGAGTCAATTGACCCAAGCTCTGAGACTTGGTTCCAGGGGTTTTCCTTTGCAGTGTAGATCCTCAGTCACCCAATCTTCTATCAAGAAAATGGGCTCAGAGAAGAGCCTAAGCTTTCTTGCTTCTACGTGACATCTCTACCTCCTCAGATGAACCTCATAACATCCAACCCTACTCTGAATGTTTTTCATGATGGGTGACTGCCTTTTGTAATCTGTGAACCCTGATCTTAACAGCTACAAAAGTTGCTTCCAAGTAACATGAGATGCTTCCTCTTTGAGTAGCACTTTCCATACCTTGATAGCCTACAAAGTGAGAGATCAGGCCAGGTAATCAAACCAAGGTATCTCACAAGGTATTGGGACGTAGCAGCAGCTTACTTCAGTCTTATAGATATTTTGAGTAATGTTTCCTGGCTCTTAAGACATGAGATGTTAAAATATAGAAATAGAAACGCATAAATGTCACAGATTAGGGAGAAAATTCTGCACAGATTTAATCAAACTTGGTTGATTTCTGTTGTGCCTACCCAAAATTAAAAAGTTACTGGAAGGCTTATTGCCACAGTTCAGCCTGCTCTCTACCATTTGTAAAGCTGCTTGTTATCTTGACTTCAGGGGTTCTATACACCTGAGTTGCTCTTCCAAAAATATTTATTTTGCTCATTACGTTAATATAAACCTCAGCACCAGCCTGTATCACAGATTCCTTTTAAACTGATTCAACAACCATTTATTTAAGTTCTGTGTGCAACTACTTTAGAAAATCAATAAACCTACGGTTAACTTATTCTGATACTTTTAAATTATCTTTACATTTTTATTGCAAACCTATTGTGGATGTTTATTTATAGATATAGAAACTATTTTAAAATCTTGATTGGGTGCTAACCAGTGTAAGGAAGTTCTTTATATTTAAGTGTTAAATGGTATTGAATGTTGCATCAATATCATTGATCAATTATCTCAAATTACGATATTACATATTTTAAGAATTAGCACTTCATACAGTGATTATTACTAAAAACTCAGAGGCTTTCCTAAATTTTCTGTTTCACTGTTTTAATTTTTGTATTTGTTGTAAAAGTGTGTATAAAATGTAAAAATGCAATCTTTACCACTCCACAGTAATTGCAGGACTGTAATATCTTGTGTTCTACGTGTAGGAAGATATTGCTGACGCTGCAGCTGGCTGGGGCTGTGAATGCTGAGGTTTTCATTAGCACCCATTGTATTTCATAAAATAATGGAAGCAAGTACACTGTGCTTGTCTATGAGGCTTTTGATCTCAGCACTCACTAGTGGACTTGGGTCCTTTGGAACTTGCAGTACTTGACTATAGGGCCACCACTTGTGTTTTTTTATAAATATCACTTGTTGCCCAAAGTCTTCCTTCATTTCACTTGGAATTAAGTTGCTGTAAGTCAAAGCATTTGATACTGCTTTTTATCATGAAAACTAAACTTGTGGATGACTTCATCAGAAAGCTAGATTCTTGGAGAAAACCATTAAGATTGAGAGGACATATGAATAACCTAAGCACTTAAAAAGAATTACAAGAAAACCTCCCAGGAAATTAGAGTTAAAGGTAACCCTGAAATTTGAAAGTGTGGAGATGCATAGTGCTGACAACTAAATAGCTTAAACTTTACTTCTGTGGGTGTGCTCTGAGAGGTAAGGAGAAGGGACTCTGACTGAGACTGTCCACTGCTGTAGTTGAACCAATGTTAACTATGGTGGGAATTTTTTACAAAATTGTCCTTCTGTAGATGAGGCCTAAGTAGAAGTTTTACTAAATGTGTTTATTAAATGTGTCAATTAAACTTAAAGTTTAAAACTACATTGGCATCCTCAATGCAAGGAATCTCTAGATAAACATAGAATATTCCAACAAACAAAATGGCTGAAATCTATGTATATAGTAACACTGAAATTGAAATAGTTTTGAATCCTTAAACCCTTGAAATACTGTTTTTTGCATATATTGATATGTAACCTAAACTTTGAACAGATTCATTATTACATATATTTGGAAATGCACCCATGTCAAAAATGAACTTGCAGTAGTATATGCATGGCTTGCAGAGTTTTTGATAACTAGTATTTTAGAAAAGGGGACTAGTTTATGCACTTTCCCAAGTGCAAGGAAGCCCTTATCTCAGTAGGGGCCTTTAAGTGCTATTGTAATACAAATATAGTAAATGATATTGCCAAGATTAATAGAGTTGCATGGCAATAAACTTTTTTAGACTACCCTATATAAATACTTACATTTTCTAAAAAGGCAGTTCAAAGTTCAAGTGTGTGTGTGTGTGTATGTGTGTTAGGGCTGTCAACTGCAGTTAATGCATGCGATTAATGCAAAACAAATTACGTAGATTTAAAAAATAGTTGTGATTAATCGCACTGTAAACAATAAATAAAAGAAATAGTATTTTTCGATTCTCCTTATACAGGTCCACTCAGTCCTACTTCTTGTTCAGCCAATCACTAAGACAAACAAGTTTGTTTACATTTACAGGAAATAATGCTGCCCTCTTCTTATTTACGATGTCATCTGAAAGTGAGAACAGGTGTTGGTATGGTATTATTGTAGCCAGCATTGCACGATATTTACATGCCAGATATGCTAAACATTCATATGACCCCTCATTCTTCTACATGTAGTCTCTAAAGTTTTAGATTGTTTTGGTTTTGAGTGCAGTTTTGTTAAAAATAATAATAATAATTTTATATTTGTAAGTTGCACTTTTATGATAAAGAGGTTGCACTACAGTATTTGTATGAAATTAATTGAAAAATGCTGTTTTTATCTGTTTTACAGTGCAAATATTTGTAATAAAAAGAATATAAAGTGAGCACTGTACACTTAGTATTCTATGTTGTAATTAAAATTAATATATTTGACAATGTAGAAAAACGTCCAAAATATTAATACTAAATTAAACAATAACAGAATACCAATTTAAACAGTGCAATTAAAACTGCGATTAATCACAACTTTTTTAAATTTCATGATTGATTACAATTATTTTTTAAATAATTTAACTGCCCTTTAATATAGACTCATAGATTATAAGGTCAGAAGGGACCATTATGATCATCTAGCCTCACCTCTTGCACAACTTAGGCCACAGAACTTCATCCACCCACTCCTTTAATAGACTCCTAACTTAAGAAAGAGTTATTGAAGTCCTCAAATAATGATTTAAAGACTTCAAGGTACAGAGAATCCACCAGCAAGTGACCCTTGCCCCATGCTGCAGAGGAAGGTAAAAACCCAGGGCCTATGCCAGTTTGCTCTGGGGGGGAAATACCCTCCCAACCCCAAATAAGGCCATCAGCTAAACCCTGAGCATGTGGGCAAGACTTCCCAACCAGACCCCCAGAAAGAGTTCTCTGTAGTAACTTGGAACCTACCCCATCTAACATCCCATTACAGGCCATTGGGAATATTTACCGCTAGTAGTCAAAGATCAGTCAATTATCAAATTAGGCTGTCCCATCATACCATCCACTCCATAAACTTATCAAGCTCAGTCTTCAAGCTAGCTAAGTTTTTTGCCCCCACTGTTCCCCTTGGAATGTTGTTCCATAACTTCACTCCTCTGCTGGTTAGAAATCTTCATCTAATTTCAAGTCTGAACTCCATGATGGCAAGTTTATATCCATTTGTTCTTATGTCCACAAAGGTGCTGAACTTAAATAACTCTTTTTCCTCCCTGGTATTTATCTCTCTGATATATTTATAGAGACCAATCATATTTCCCCTCAGCCTTCTCTTAGTTAGGCTAAACAAGCCAAGCTCTTTGAGTCCGCTTTTATAAGGCAGGTTCATCCAAGTAGCCCTTCACTGCACGTGTTCCAGTTTGAATTCATCTTTCTTAAACGTGAAAGACCAGAACTGCACACTGTATTCCAAATGAGGTCTGACCAATGCCTTGTATAAATGGTACTAACACCTCTCTCTCTCTCTCTCTCTCCTGGAAATATCTCGCCTGATGCATCCTAAGACCACATTAGCTTTTTTCACAGCTACATCACACTGGTGGCTCATAGTCATCCTGTGCTCAACCAACATGCCCAAATTGTTTTTAATGTTGAGAATCATTTAGGCAGCAATCTTTCAGACAGTTACGCATGTGTTTAGCCCCATTGAAGTGAGTGCAGGATCAGGGTCTTGTATTGTATACATTTTGAACCTACACTGTCGTTTTAACAATGTTAAATACTTTAGCCATTTTTACAATCTTTCCTATATCTTTTTTGTATTCTTCAGGGTGTTTGGATAATACACGTTCATTGATAAGTAGTGTTTGAATGTTTTGTTATTTAAAACCATATAAACAATAAAATATCTATTGTGTAATTAAAATACCCTTTTATACATATGTCTATATATTTTAGGAAATATATGGGAAACTGCTAAACATCGAGAAATACCAAGACAAGTTGAGAGCCCAGCGCTTACTTCCTGAAAACAGAAAACAAATGTGAGTTGATTGCTTGCACTAATGTAGGTACCTGTTTTCTTAAATTGCTTTAATATATTTTAGCATTTCTTACAATTTCTGGAATAGAGAAGCATCTCATATCATGAGTTTGTCCTGCAGGTGCCAAAATCCCATGACTCATGGTTAATTTGTAAGAGTCGGCAATACAGTAAACATCTCAGTCATAAGACCAGTCATTTCTGATCATAATTCCTACCTACGGATAGGTAACTCAGTGCTCAAGGAATCTACCGTAGAACCTCAGAGTCACAAACACCTCGGGAATGGAGGTTGTTAACTCTTAAATGTTTGTAACTCTGAACAAAATGCTATGGTTGTTCTTTCAAAAGTTTTCAACTGAACATTAACTTAGTATAACTTTGAAACTCTACCATGCAGAAGAAAAATGCTGCTTTACCTTTTTTTTTTTTTTTTTTAGTAGTAGTTAACTGTACTGTATTTACTTTTTTTGTTTGCTGCTGCTGCCTGATGGCATACTTCGAGTTCCAAATGAGGTGTGTAGTTGACCAATCAGTTTGTAACTCTGGTGTTTGTAACTCCGAGGTTCTACTGTAATAAGTTCCTTATTGTGTTTATATTAACCATTCCATTTTTTACACCCTCCTCTTTCTCATCCCAGTGCAAACATATCTGAGCAGTTTTACTTTCTCTTCCCCATTTTATTCTTTCTCTTCCAAAAGGGAAAAGAATAGAAACAAATTCCCTGTCTTCTTTCTTAGCTTCTTACCTTTGTATAGCACTTAACTGAAACGAGAAAAGGATGCAGAATATTAACAATATTTAAAACGTTTTGTTGGGTAAAGGTGTTTGGGGCTTTTTTCCACAGAAGGTTTTCAAAGTAGATGGTTCTATATTCAGTGCCATTTTCCTTGTGGATTTTACTGACTGGGTTACTGGTCACTCATTTCTATTGAAGGTCATTGGAGAATTCCTTGATAACCATAATAGTGGTTTGTGTGTTAATAAGTCTTTTTAATGGCTGCAGTCAGGATTGCTTGTCAGTCTTTCAAATTAATCAATATTATAAGGCCTGGATGCCGTTTCCTTCCTTTAAGGAATCCAGGAACTAGGATGCAGTAGGCTACTTGTGTTTTGAGAATTTTTTTTAGTAATTCCTCCCTAGATGGAGTGGGCACTTAGGATTCAGAAAAGGTCGTATGGTCGTATGGTTGGAGAAGTTCTATTGATTCAGGGAGACCAAGGAATCTGTGGCATGTACTTGCTGTCCACTCCTTTTTCTTCCAGTTAAATGGTTGATTTTTCAGGGCTACAGTTCTTTCACCATGGTCCTGCTATGTGTCCTCTGACCAGTGTTCCAATTTCCCATAATCATGATCTGCCATGTTTCTATTTTAGCTGTTAGATTTTTGTGTTGATTTTTTTTTCTGCATAACTTTCGATGAAAGTTGTATAGCATCCTTTATTTTGTTTTGTCACTGTGCTTTGGGGTTATAACCACTTCAGTGTACGTTGCTGTGCTTTTCTATTTTGGTAGCTAGAACAGTCATGTTAATGTGAGACTTTTTTTTTTGTCTTTAGCAGTGTTACATCAGTTTTTATCTTTGTTTCTTAGTTGACTGATGTCCACGTTCCTTCATGATTAAAGAGAGTTTCTGTAGTGTGTAGTTAATTCATCAAATCTTTCAAGGAGAGCCTTTTTAGAATATGTCTACACTGCATTTTGGAGTCTTCAGCAGCGAGCCTTCCATTACGGGTAGACAGACACAGGCTGGCATTCTAGAAATAGCTGTGTAAACAGCACTTTGAAATTGCTGCTTGGGGTCTGACTTTCCGAACCACAACTTCAAACTGCTGTCTCCACAGCTATTTTTAGAGCACTTGTACTAGTTCCTGCTAGCCCAAGTCTGTTGACCCTGGAGATTCGTTCCCACTAGTTCCAAAATGCAGTTTAGACATATCCTTTGTTTTTGAGCAAGCAAAGAGAGAATTGAGTTGGAGTTCATAATGGATGCTTCTGAAAAACAATCTGATATAATATGACTCCTTCCTAACCTTAGCCAATTAATTTGCTCATATGAAAAAATGTGATGATCAAAACTGAAAAAAACCGATATTTCTTTCATGTTCTAAAAACAAAGTGGCTGCAGGGATTTTTTCAAGTTTTCCAAAAACATATATACCTTTTCCACTGGGACAAGAATAGATCGTTTAACTCTAAAATGAAGAAATGCTTTTTTCAGTGAACTGAGCATCTGAAAACAAGGGACAGTTATGCAGACATTTTGCAATCTTAACTACAGGGTTAGGCCCTGATCCAGAAGAGAACAGAGATCAGAACTTTAGCTGCCAAAATAGTAATGTTGTCAGGCTATGGTGGTTGAGGTCATTTTAGGTTCTGATTCAGGAAACACTTAAACACATGCTAAAGGTAAATATATGCTTAAGTGTAGCCCTAAATAGGGATGCTTCTGGAATTGGGACCTTTAATTGTGCCACTAAAAATATTAATTAACATCTATTGCTTCTAACAAATTACAAAAGCAAAAAAAAAAAAAAAAAGTAAAGGCTTCATCCTTCAGCCATCTTGTAGTCTCACCCCAGTTACGTATGTGATATGCTGTCCCATCAATCAGTGTTTGGACACTTTTTATATAATACTTACATGAAAAGGGCATATTTGGCATATTTGGGACAATGCTTTGAATTTCCTTTCTTTTACTGGTTTAACTTAAGTTAGACCTTGAGTCTTTCTCTCTACACTAGATTATTTTCTTTACAATTTCCACCATTGTTACCGCTGGTGCACTTCCTTCATTGGTAGCGACAGTGGGAGTGCTGATACACAGTCAAGCACTGACACGTTGTCTAAGCTAATTCAGAGTAGGTCTAGATGACATGATGGCTAAAACGCCAGTGGCGTCTAGTTTCCTAGAGCACTCCCGCCATTGCTGCCAGCAGCAGAGCTGCACCAATGATTAACAGGTTAAGATCTAGGTAAGGCCTTCTCGTTGTTGTCTTTAATTTAGTTTTGTGTGCATTTAGTTTTGCTGAAATCTTGTGGGCCAAGGTTTTTAGAACATAGTTGTAAATCTGCGGGAAATTAACTTCTTATGGAACTGCTGATTGGCTTTTAACTTCAGTAGCAATAATGAGTGACGCTTAAGTAAAATTCATAATTAACTCTTGATGCAGTGAATTTAATAAATGTAGTTACCATTCCTTTCATGAGAGAGCTTTCTTAACCAACTTAAACATTATAAATCACATTCACATAGTGAATATTATACTGTTTTGCAGTAGAAAAATACATTTCTGAACCAAGACCGACTGTATGTGTGGTCCTTTGTGATATAACTCTAATTGCATGGTTAATTAAAAAGAGAATATATGTGATATTTTAAACAGAAACCTGATTGGCAGCAGATGGCTGATTAAGGAGGAATTGGAAGAAATGTTAGTGGAAAAACTGTCAGATCACGATGTGAGTAATTAATCTTTTTAATTTAAGGGACCTGTATCTTAAGAATACAGACTCTGACTGCATTTAGGATCCTGAAAAAGTATATCTTGGAGGCAGATGCTTCTAAAATGTTTAATTCTTTTTTTTAAGTGTCATCTGTTTTCTCCTGTTCTCCCCAAGTAAATGTTTTTCATATTGGCATATTATCTCTGTCCTCAAAAGCGGCCTGAGTGGTCTTATTTATCCTTATGCACACTAGGAAAATATTATAAAAATATCCCACCAATGCTAACCTCTTCCATTTCCATCAGTGGTGACAATATTGGGAGCCCTCGTATAGATGTGCCATCACTGTGTCATATAACCATGCTCACAGAAGGTGCAATCAACACAGTGCTTAAAACCTCATTGGCATTGAGTAGGGCTCATCTATGGGTCTCACAGTGTTGTTGCTATAGGTGAAATTGAACTGTGGTAGTGAAGGTGGGAAATTTTTGCAAAATGTTCTTAGTCTAAACAAGGCAGACCATTATCTGCAATATTCTTGAGTCCTCTGAAATTTATTCTGAAGAGCTCTGCATCTGGCACCTCACTTCATCATCTCCAAGAACAAGTCCAGTGACTCACTACTGAAGCTGGCTTCCGTGGGTGAGGAATAACGCTGATATTTCTACTACACTGAGGTCTTCCAAATAAGAACAGGGGCCCAAAAATCCACATCCAGTCAGCCTGTATGACCCGCTGAGTTATGTTTTACCTGTGGAACCTTAATTTCCCACTGGAATTTGAAGTTTGAATTGAGCAGCACCAGACAGGGTTAACAAACTTTGTGTAAGCATTCTAGATATTTTATCCTCTACATCCTTCATTACTGTGTATTCCACTATCCCTAAAAGGTTCAGACAACACACCATCTCAGTAGTAATGGAAGGAGGTCCTCAATTTCAGGATCTCTTGTACTATGATGGTATGGATTTTTCTGTTTATTTTCCCAAAGCCCTGGAAATTGTTCTGCATTCACAAGCATACCCAGACATTTTAGTGTTCCTCACAGCTTGCCTTTCTACCATACCTCACACTTTTGTAAAATATCAGTGGGCTAGAAAATACTATCCTAGGTATTTATTCACAGTGGCCTATGAATAAATACAAAAAAACACAAAGGCTCAACCTCTGGAAACAAACTGAAATGTTTGCATGTATTGAGTTCTTTAAATATTAGCTGTACTCTTTTGCCTGCTCCATTTATCTTACGTTTTGTTGTTGCAACAAAGCTTTCTGTGGTGCTTGCATTAAGGGTACTAAGCAAAATGGAAACAATTGATTTTTATTTATGTGCTCTGCAAGTGAGAACTATTGGTGGTATTCCTCATTTACAGCTTCTACAATTTTGAAATTTTTTTTTTTCACTTTTAAAGGCATTTAGCCCATAGGTGTTATGTTAATGTCATTTTTTCCCAAAAAGCTGTGCCACGGAAATATGCATTAGAACATTGGACTAAAATATAACATTTCATTTTTCTCTGAATGATGTCAGAATATCTACTGATATAGCTAATTTACTTATAAGAAAATAGCCCACTGCCGAAGATGCTGGAAATGCAGGATGGATAAAAAAAATTATCAAAAACAATTTTTAAAATACTGTATAAGTAGGAAAAAATGTAAAAATGTTCTTATGACAATGACGTCCTTCTATTTCTTTGTTACTGGTGGTCCAAAACTCCTGCAAGTAATGCTTCGTAGTAGGCCATCGCAGCTTTCAGCACAAAGGGGTTAATGCTGAGGTGTTTACTTTCTAATCACATGTTCAAGAACTAGGGAAAAAAGCACACAGGAGCAAAGGATAATTTATTTCAAGAGGTTGCCCTTTAAGTCAAGTATCTCTTGAATTTTTAAATAGCTTGATTGTTCAGTTTTAAAGGAAATCATAAACATGAAAGTAACTCAGCTTGAACAACCAGAGATATATGTTTCCAGTATGTATTATGAAATATAATCATGTAAGAGGTGCAGTTTAGTAAAATATTATTTCCATTTCTATATAGATATAGAGTATAGTAGTATCTCTATAGTATAGAGATATAGAAATGAGTTGAAAAAGCTTTTCCTCCTCTATTCTAATAAAAAAAAAAATGGATTCAGATCCAAGGCCTAGTAAAAGTTTTCTTTTAAAATTGAGATGAACTTCATTCTAATATTATAATCCTGTATTACAAAGAAGTTGGTTATACTTTGAATTCAATATTCATTGTTGCCTGAAGAAAGGATTAGGTATCTTTAGTCACACAGAAAATGATGCGTTTGCATGCTGTTTTTGAAGCAGCATGTGTATGCAAAAGTGTCATCTTGTCAAAAATCATCAATAAAAGCAAAGTAAGAAAGATCAAGTACATAAAAATAGAAAGTTTTAGCAAATGCAATTACACTTGCATCTCTTAATGAATTTTTATTGTCTACAGTATTCGCTATGTATTCGGCTGCTGGAAAGATTAGTGGTGTTGCCATGTTGTGGCATCGAAGAAGAGTATGTGCTAAAGTTTCGCAAAGAACTACCTTTACAATTGAACATGGTGGTGATTGAGCCCCTGCAATATGATGAGCAAGGAGTGGCCTTCAGCACCGGGGAAGGTAATAATTTCAAGATGTCTATCTGGTTGAAGTGCTGAAGGTCTCCAGTTGAGACTCAGAAGTTATGACTTTGGGGTTTTT
The DNA here is from genome assembly GCA_007922155.1 of Mesoclemmys tuberculata. NCBI lineage: Eukaryota > Metazoa > Chordata > Testudines > Chelidae > Mesoclemmys > Mesoclemmys tuberculata. The sequence continues at coordinate 2,695,255 of ML675618.1, forward strand.
TTGTAACCCCAACATCCACTCAGCAAAGTCTTCTAGTGGTTGGTACGTTTCTTCATTTCATACATTTGAATTGATATTGTACAGTTACGGTTCGATGTCGTGATGGAGTGTATGGCACAAATTCCATTATCTAATGATCTACAGTAGTGCCTTCAAAATAATAGTAAATATCTAAGTTGTTGAAATTAGTAGACATGGGCACGCTGCGTTCCTTAAGAAAAGGCATTATAGCCAGGTTTCATAAGTTCAAATAACTCTTATCTATATTTTCCCTTTAAATAAACAAAAACACAATTTTATTTCACAGGCTAATAGGTTTCATAATTCATTTATCAACCTTTTTAACATTACCAGAGCTCAGGGTTGTAAACCAGACTATTTCTTCTGAGCTGAGAGTTTGTATGTCATATTTTAGCTCAGAGTTAGTATTTTCACAGAGATCTAAAACTCTGTAAATAGCAGTTTATGATAAAACCCTACTAAATGTGGACAAAAAATATAGCAGCACTATTCATACCAATATAATTAAATTGTATGTACACATTCACATGAACATTCTTTATTAAACTGATGCTCTGTTGTACATTTTTTTAACAAGGTACCTTAATTTTTTTTCACCAAATGTTTTTTTTATTAGTTCCTACAATGATGCTTCATATGAGATGGTAGATATGCAACATGCACAGGTGCAACAAACTGCTTTAATACTTTGTGTCATTACCACATTAAATCATCTTTCTCTGTTACTCTGTAGTGTTCAGAATATTGCTTTTCAGCTTCTCAAGTAAAACTGCTCAAAGTTGTACTATATAAGGTATACTAACTATATTGTCCTTTTTCTCTCTTTTCCATGAACATGAACAAAAGGATAAAATCTGTTTAGTGCAGTAGCATGCTGAATGTTACTTATATTTACCCCCCCACACACTTTTACCTCCAAAAAGAAAGTCATTACTGTTATATGAAAATATAAGATCTACTTGGCATTTTTTTTTCATTTGATATGCTGAAAATAATGAGCCCACAATAAATGAGGGGTGCTTTGTTTATTTAAGGCAAAAGAAAGACTTCAAGAGCAACCGTAATAGTTCATGACAATGGAAGCGGAAAGATTACAGTGAATGGAGTAAATTATTTACATTACTTTCCAGTGATGCAAGACAGGTGAGAGCACCATGTATCTGTTTTAACATTAACAACCTACACAGAAACCATTATGTTTTGGTATTGCATGTCAAGTTGCAATGCATCAAAAAGGGCTAAGATTATTATTTCGTTGTTGTTATGAATATTCTTTTAACTGATTTTTTTTCTTGACTTTTCTGCATGGATCTTTAAAGCTTATGCTGTCTCTTGTTCCTATATAAGCGTCTGATTTATGAAGACTAGCTTGTTTCCATTATTCCTCATGATTGTGAAAACTCAGAGTGTATGGGGCTCAGAATTAAGCTTGGCTCTCTTTGTCATCTGCCTTTTTTCTAATAGGGTTGCAAAGAATAAGCAGACAGACCATTGTGGTACTTCACTTAGGGGATCCTCTCAGCTCAGAGTAGCTCTTGAGTTTGCTGGAATAGACTTCGGAAATATATCTGTTTCCTGAGAGCAGTCTCACTCCAGCATGCATCAGTATAGTACAGACAAACAATATAATTTAAGACACTTCATCTAAAATTTCAGACTGCATGGACTGTGCACATAGTTTCAGTTCATCATGCACTGACATGATTTCTGAAGATAAGTAATAAAAAGTTTCCTAAGAAGGAGCCAGTGTGGGCTTATTTTATTCCACCTGTTTGCTATACAATTCAAACACTTTGTGTAAGCCAGTAATCTAATTGAGTGGTCCTTTCACGTCTGGGTTTAATGTATTGACAAAACAATACAGGGAAGCCTGCATTTCTTTAGTTTGCATATGTCATGTCATCATTTAACTGTCTCATAAATTAACAATGTTATATATAACCTGCAATTTATAAAACTTAAATACTATGTGTATCTTATATTTTTCCAGAGAACAGTTAATGTTTCCATTCCAGTTCCTTGATAGACTTGGAAAACATGATATGGTCTGTACAGTCTCTGGTGGGGGAAGGTCCTCACAGGTGGGAGCACTCCGTTTAGCCTCTGCAAGAGCCTTATGTAGTTTCATCACTAAAAACGAAGTGGAATTTATGAGGCAAGGTATGAGCATAAGTAGGAAAGAATGTATCATTCCAACAGTAATATGCATTTACACACTTTTCCGGTAACTATCTGACTAAGATTAATAAGATCGTTAAGGCCTGGCCCTACAAATACACAAGTGAGTAGTCCCATTGAAATCAGTGGGTCTACTTTTGTACATAAGTGTTTGCAGGACTCAGGCTTTAGTTGAAAATAGTTTTAATAATCAGTTTTCCTGACATCTTTCAAATGTCCTATCTGTGTTTCCTCTTTGAATATCTTCTGCTATAACCTGTTAAGGTGACAATCCCAGCCTGAGAACCCCTGCTTAGGCTGCACCCCATCAGTGCAGAACCACATGTAGTAGTATATCAAGTCAGAGAAAAATCTTGAGCCCAAATTTTATGGAGAGAAAAGATTCCAAGACTGCTTATTGCTTGTCAGTTTAATAGATACAGCTCTCGTATATTCTAAAGGTTCTTGTTCCAGCATTCTGTCACCAAAATGTTGGGACTACCAGTAGATTAGTTTCCACTAGCTCTGAAGGGATGAAAAGGAACATAAGTGTAAGCACGTTACTCGAAATAAGCCAAGTTAGAGCTTCCTCCTTTTTCCCTTATTCAGAAGGCATCATTAAAACAAATATTTACTACCCTAGGTAGCTGCAGGAACTGATACCTTCCTGTACATAGAAGATGCCACATTATTGCAACAATGCAGAATTAGAAACATTGAGTTTTTAAATAGACTAGAGGGAAATATGTTGAAAACACTTACTGATAACGAAGGCAGCATAATTCAAAATAAGTTTTTTGTCTCTGCTGAACGTGCTTTTGAATTACTTATTCATAGATTCCAAGCCCAGAAGGCATCATTTGGATCATCTAGTCAGACCTCCTGTGTAACACAAGTCATACAACTTCCCCAAAATAATTCCTAGAGCATAGCTTTTAGAAAAGCATCCAGTCTTGATTTTAAATTGTCAGTGATGGAAAATCCACCACAACCCTGATAAATTGTTCCAATGATTAATTACCCCCTTCATTAAAAACATTCGCCTTATTTCCAGTCTGAATTTGTTTAGCTTCAGCTTCCAGCCATTCGATTGTGTTATATTTTTCTCTGCTAGATCGAAGAGCACATCATTAAATATTTGTTCCCCATATAGGTACTTACAGACTGTAATCAAGTCACCCCTTAACTGTCTCTTTGTTAAGATAAATAGATTGTTATTTGAGTCTGTCATGAAAAGGTGTGTTTTCTAATCCGTTAATCATTCTCATGGCTCTTCTCTGAACCCTCTCCAATGAACCAACATCATTCTTGAATTGTGAGCACCAGAATTGGACACTATTCCAGCCAAAGTTGCACCACTGTCAAGTACAGCAGAGGTAAAATAACCTCTCTACTCCTACTCGAGATTCCCCTGTTTATATGTTCCAGGATCGCATTAGCTCTTTTGGCCACAGCGTCAAATTGGAAAATCATGTTCAGCTGATTATCCTCATGACACCCAAATCTTTTTCAGTCATTGCTTTCCAAGTTAGTCCCCTATTCTTTAAGTACAACCTACATTCTTTTTTCTCTATGTATACATACACATTTAGCTGTGTTAAAATGCATGTTGCCTGCTTGTACCCAGTTTTCCAAGTGATCCAGATTTCTCTTTATCAGTGAACTGTTCTTTTCATTATTTACCACTCTCCAGTTTTTGTCATCTGCAAACTTTATCAGTCATGATTTTATTAAAAGGTGTAGGACCAAGAATCAATCCTGCAGGGCCTCACTGGACACATACCAGCATAGTAATGATTCCCCATTTACAATTACATTTTGAGACCTATCAATTAGTCAGATTTTAATCCATTTAATGTGTGCCATGTTAATTTTATATCATCCTAGTTTTTTGATCAAAATGTCATGCAATACCAAGTCAAATGCCTTACAGAAGTCTAAGTATTTATGTCAACACTGCACTTATCAACCAAGCTTGTAATTTCATCAAAAAAAGATGTCAGGTTAGTTTAACAGGATTTATTTTCCTTAAGCCCATGTTGATTTGTATTAATTACATTACCCTCCTTTAATTCTTTATTAATCCAGTCCCGTATCAGCCACTTCATTATTTTGCCAATCTGTGTCAGGTTTACAGGCCTACAATTAGCCAGGCATCCCATTTATCCTTTTTAAAAATTGGCACATTAACTTTCTTCCAGTCTTCTGAAACTTCCAGTTCTCCATAACTTACTGAAAATCAACATTATTGGTTCAGTAAGCTCTCCAGCTAGCTCTTTTAAAACTCCTGTATTCATGTTATCTGGACCTGCTGATTTTAAAATGTCTGACTTTAGTAGCTTCTGTTTAACATTCTCCAGAGATGCTAGTGGAATGGAAGGAGTACTATCACCACCATATGATGAGACTATATCATTTGTTTTTCCCCAAATACTGAACAGAAATATTTCTTGAGCACTTCTGACTTTTCTACCTTATTATTAATAATTCTCCCCATGCATCTAGTAGTGGACCAGTATTATTGCTGGGATTCTTTTTTGTTCCTAATATATTTTAAAACTCCTCCTGATTGTCCCTAACTCTGCTAGCCATAGATTTCGCCTTGTGTCCCTTTGCTTCTCTTATCAATTTTCTACAATTCCTAATTTCTGATTTATGTTCATTACTATCAACTTGCTCTTTCTTCCATTTGTTATATATTATATTATTATTTTTTATAGCAGCCTGCTAGGGCTTCCGCCTCCCCTCTCCCTCCTTCCCCCCTCCCTCAGTTCTTATTTGGCAGATAGAAAGCAGAAGGACAGAGTTCAAAGTTCAGGCAATGCGATGTTTATGGGGGTTAACAAGCAAGTATAATCACAGTTCTCCACACCAGTAAAGCCTCCTTTTTTCCCCCTTCTTGGTAGGCTTAATTATTCCCACCCCTGGTACCATTCCTTACAAATTATGGTCATGTTCCATTTTGAAGGGTCTTGACTTTGCGGGCTTCAGTGCCACCTTTTTTTATACCCAATGGAAGAGATAGGGAATAAGGTTATGTTCCGGCCATGGTCACCTTTTCTTTGGCTTTAGTCTTTCTTTCTTATCCCCATTCTTCTTTGCCCCTCCCAACTGGTTGCTTGACCTTGTTCTGGCATCTGTCTTGGCAGAAATGTCTTGGAAGAACTGTCCTTAGTAATACATCCATATATCAAACTCCCACTATATCCAGCAACACTTTCACTGTACACCTTATTTTTTCTCATAGTAACAAAAAACCATTTGCTGTAAGCAGAAGCAACGCACAGCATCTTTGTTCTTTGTTTACATAGGTCAGTAAAGTTATGATACACAGACTCAGTACTCAAAAACCTCAGCTCTCAAGCAGGTAAACAAACCCAAAATGTTATTTCAGACAAATAAACAGACCTAAATACTATATACTACTACTAATCAGTAACTCTGCCTAAAAGTGAACTCAAATATTTGTACAAATAAAATGTCCTTTACATCATTGGGGTGATTTTTATAAGATTTGTAATGTATGATATAAAAAAAAATACTGTAACAATGTTAAAATTCTATAGAGTTTGACTAAAATAAATTCTTTTGTTGGTTTGAAGCTGTATCTTTGTCCTCCTTTTCGGCCCAGATGTTCCAATTCATGTGGTATGCAAAGTCACTAATTGTTCTGAAACCCTCTTCTCTCTCTCTGACACACACACACAAAGTATATTAATGAATGCTATACTTCATAAAATGACTCTCTTCATATTTTCCTGTAGCTGGACTATTGACACCTGATCCACGTAACAGAGAACGAAAGAAGCCTGGTAGGGAGGGAGCCCGCAAGAAGTTCACCTGGAAAAAACGCTAAGTCAAAATGGAGCCGATATTAAAGAAAAGTCATGTGTTGCAGCAGTTTCTTTACAATCACTGTTGTGTAAATATATCTGGTAATAAATTTTTTTGTTTCTAATTACCATGTTTTTCCTCTTTAAAAAAATCTAATTTCTGTTAAGTTAGTCAGTTAACAACAGATTTTAAAGTTGCAAACTGAAATCTTTTGTCTGAAAAATTAATCTAAAATTTAAGGCCAAAATAATTACACCTCCCAGCTGCTGTGTAGACATACCCATAATGATGGTCATAGCAGATGCTTTCTGTGCCTTTGTGAAGGGCACATAACAGAGAGAGATGTAATATGTAGATCCTCTTCTAAGAGAATCCAGAGAGCTAAGAGTCTTCTCTGAAAACATTCCTGATGGAGAGATCAATAACGAGCATATCAGCAGTACTGACTAGAAGCAGTCTGAGGCTATTCTCAGCATACCAGCATTATTCATTCTATCCTTCAGGTTCAGAGGGCAGTAGTGCAGTCTCACTAGTTTGTTCCCTGGGTCAAAATATTCTAGCCAGTAGACACTTGAGAGGGAGTTGAGGGCTGAGTTTTACTACCGTCGTTGTGGAAGCTCAAAGAGGCGGAGTACTCCCTAGTGTCCCTTAATCAACCCCCTTAATCAACCCTGTCCCTTATGCTTACCAACAGCTGTGCCTTTACTGGACTCCATGGGGGCTGCCTCATGCTAAAGACCAATATCTACATCCCAGTCCAGTGCTATATGCCCTTCACCACCACATCACAAGGGAGCTTTACAGCCAGCCCAATCTGTTCTTTCTGCTAGCTGAATAGAATGGTAATGCCACTTATGAGGCATCACAGACAGGGTGATCCCATCCTGGCTCCCATATCATTTCCTGATAGGGCTGTTATACCTGAGTGATCTACCTTGACCTCAGATGACTGCAAGGACTTGTTACGGAGAATGGCTAACATACCGTAGGTTCCAGTGCAATGATCTCTTGCAATGACCATCACCAAGGCACATTTAGAGCCAGCTAAATTGCTCTGGCAGATGTCTGCCTCTTTGGCACCAACGTTAAAAAGGGCAGACTGTCACTTTGAAGTGCCTTCCTAGGGCTTCGAGCAACTTTATATGCACCCCACACCAAGGTCACTAGTTGTCATTGCAGCAATTGGGAGGTCTTAGCAAAGTCAATAAAAAGCAACGCAGACAAGGAGCCCAAGAAATTAGATGTCACAAACCAGGTATCTGAAACTTTCCAGCTTCCAGGGGCAAGAAACACAACTGCAGGTTTCTTCATCAGGGATTTCATATACCAACGTGCGTAGTCAGGAAGGACGTTCTGCTTCCTCAAGTGGGGGTACACAGTAATAGATTTGTTTGCAATCAACCTGAACAACAGGTTGATTGCAGCCTAGGTTCCATTAAAGATGCCTTCTTTCTCCCTGGTCCACTCTACCTCCAGTGCATTCCTTCCAGCTCAGTTTATCCCAAGAGTACTCAGGAAACTGAAAAGGGACAAGGCAGAATTAATCCTAAAGGCACCAGATTGGCCAAGACAGTACTGATACACAGACTACATCAGCTGTCCATCTGGTCACTAATAACTTTGCTCCTAGTCAAGTCCTCCTGTCCCAGAACCAGGGCAAGTCTGCCTCCAATCTCTCCACCTCATTGAACAGACAATGTCTGGCTGAGTACTCAAAAAAGGTCATGTTTCCAAAATGTCCAAGTCATTTTAGTGAGCAGCAGAAAACCATCCTCTAAAGCCACATATATAGCGAAGTGGAAGCGGTTTTTCAATCTGGGCACAATCTTAACACTGAATATACAGTGATACATTAAAGAGAGGGAGGCAGCTTGTGTCCTCATCTCTGTGCACAAGAAGAGTAGGGACACATGCTACTCAGTGTTATTGCTGGCAAAAGTCTCCACCTTGAGTGCATTGGATGCACACACACCTGTAGTGGAATGTATATGTGCACAACACATTGAAGAACAATAGTTACCATACAAGTAACATTTTTAATTGTTTTTTTTCTCCTGATTTCTCTGGTATCTGGAGCACCATCACAAAAGACTGATGGGCCCTGGAAATTGTAGAGGATGGAATATTCCCTCCAATTCTAAACCTTCTCCAACCACTTTCCCTGTCTGTCCCTGTCCCTTTCACAAGAACATGCTACATCAGGAGGGGAAATCACTTGTAAATTTCAGCTCAAGAGCACATGGGAAAGGAGTTTTACTCTCATTTTAATTCCCAAAAAGTAAGGGTGCTGGTGCTGCCCTATTCTGGATCTTCAACAGTAAAACACCTTCATTCGTAAGCTCATGTTCAAGATGGTGACTTTGGCCTTGATAACTTTAATCTTAGATCCATACGACTCGTACATAGTTCTCAACCTTCAGTATGGTTATTTCCATATAGTAACTCACTTTGCCTACAGAAGGTATCTGAGATTTTAGGTGGACAGTTCTGGCTACCATGATAACATCAACAGTATCCATAAAATATCTAGCAGATGGTGGTGATTTACCTCAGGAAATGAGTCCAGGCTTATCTGTACTTAAACAACTGGAATATTTGCAGGAAGTCATATCAATGAGTAACTAACTTCGTACAATAGAATTTTGCAACTTTTTGCCTTTCCAGGTCTGAGTAAACAAAGAAGTCCATATTAACTCCCAACTCAAAGGGTTAAGTTTATAGGGTTGGATCTGGAGTCCACAGCACCAGTGGCCTCTCTGCCCCAAAAGAGATTCCAGAACATACTAGACCTGTCCACCCATCTAAAAGTTCATCTCAGGAATTGGGTAAGGATTTGTCTCAGACATCTAGGGCAAATGACCTCTTGTGCCTACGTAACTCAGCATTCAAGACTTCACCTTTGTTGCATGCAAGGGTGGTCTGTATATCTGTCAGGGACGAGACCAGCTAGGCATGGTTGCTGGCCTGCTCCCTGGCTAAGTGCACTGCTCGGCAACCCCTGAGCCCAGCTGCACTGCCTGAGTGGCCACATTCCTAATTGGCTGCTGGTTTAGCAATCCTGCTTATAAACTAGTTCCCCACAGCAGTTGCTTGACATATACCAAGCAGCTAGCTACACTTGCCCTTGTTCCAGTCCATACTCTGGCCTGCTTCCAGTCCCTTCTGCTTGTTGTAGTACTGCTCCAGCCCTTGTTCCAATCCCTGCTCCAGCCTACTTCCAGTCCCTTCTCCCCTCTAGCTTCAGACTTCTGACTTTGACCTCCAGCTTACAACTCTGATTGACTGTCTGGTTCTGACATTTGGCTTCTCTCTCTCTGATACTGATCCTTGGCTCCACCTCTGGCTTACAGCAGTCATCTTTTCTGGGTGAGAGCTATGTCACTCTGCCATGCCTTTTCTAGGCGAGAGCCATGTTGCTCTGTATGCCAGCCCTTCTCCACCACCGTTTGCCTTTCCAGAGAGACACTGCCAAAGCTCTACCTACTGGAGCAATCCATGAAGGAAGAATCACATTCCAAAAGATATTTCTCTGATGCCAAAAAGGGACTATCTTCCCCATGATAACATTCCTTCAACGCTTCTGTAGGAAGGGCATCTCCCATTGCTGGTACTGACAAGGGGCCAGCAGCTTCTTTTGGCAGCTGTCCTCATGCCTCCAAACTGAATTTGGCCTCAACTTGGAAGTTCAGTGCCTAGGACTGGTGCCTTCACCACATGGAGGCAAGGAAAATCTAAGCTCTGTTTTGAGGGTGATACATGGCACCTCTTCCCCAGAACCAGAAAGACTGAAGACTTTTTTTAAAAAGTCACAGGTCTTCTGACTCTTTTAAACCACAAGTCCTGAAGCCTGATCACTGTGGACAGGCCAGTACGACTGATTCTTTGGCTTGCTTGCTCTGTGTGGAACTAAGTCCACTCTAGCACCCAAGGGCCCCCAAGTCATGAAGGACAACTGAGGGAAGAAATTGATAGCTTACGTTTTCTGTGGCCCTTTGAGATACTTCACTACTTCCTTATTCTCAAAAGGACAAGGGAAATGCATCCAAACCTTGACCTGAGGGAACTAAACAAATTTATACACTGACTGAAATGGAGGCAGGGATTGATACACTAGCCTCCATCATCTGTTCACAGAAACTTAAGGATTAATCGGTGGCTCCTGACACTCAGGAAGCTTATTTTCATTTTTAGCAATTCATTCAGCCGACAGAAAATATTTCCAGTGTGTAGCGGGACACTACCAATACAGGGTGCAATCTTTCTGCCTGTCTAAAGCCTCAGATGTATTCACAAAATGCTTGGCAATAGTGGCAGCACGTCTGAGATGACAAATCTACTCATATTGGATGAAAGGTTTCTGAGAGGGAAATCCCCACAGGAAGTTTCCAGTGCACCGTCTACAGACCTCAAATTATTCCGTTGCTTAGTGTTGAGAGTCAAATAGGCAAGTTGTCTCCTTACTCTGACCCATTCCATGGGATTTATAGAGACTCTTTTAATGTCAAATAAGCAAAGGCATACCTTTCTCTAAACAGATTTCAGACAATCACATCCGTGGTCTGCCCATCATCAGGGAGAACCCAGCAACAACAGCAAGAAAATATCTCAAACTATTAGGGCACGTGGTATTGTGATACCTCTTGCCAGGCTTCACCTCTGCCTTCTCCAAGGTTGACTGAGGTCTGTTTACCAGCCCACCAAATACCAAAAGGACTCTCATCTCATGAAACCAAATCCTATTTTATCCTCCCTGGACTGGTGGACAAATCCCCAGATGGTCTGCCAAGGGGTACCATTCTATATCCCTAAGTGATGATTGCCTTCACAACAGGTTGGGGAGCCCAGGTGAGCCATCTAAAGACTCAATGCATATGGTCCTGGAACAAATCTTAAGATCTTTGTAATTTTCTTCCCCTTCCCCTGATGGCCAGGTAGCCCTTTATTGAGTCAGAATTACTGACTCTCAGGCCTGATCTGTCCACACGGCTGCCAATTCTCTCCCCAGTCTACCAGAATTGATGACATCCAGATCCCACACCTCTACACCTGATCACTTGGAAGTTGGCTGGCTGAGCACAACAGACAGGGATTGTTCCATAAAGGTCCTAGAAATCCTTTTACTAACCAGGAAGTCCTCTGTAAGATCGTTCTATGCATCACAGTGGAAGATACTTTCCATTGGGGCTTCACAACAAAGTCTCAACCCATTTCAAGCTTTTATTCCTAAAATTCTAGATTAAATACTCCAATCAAACTATCAGGCCATACCATCAGCTCTATCTGGGTCTGTGTAGTTGCTATTTCAGCATGTCACACGCATCCCTTCAAACTTATGGAAGATTCTCTTAACCCACAATTAAAAAAATTCTAAAAGGACTAATTCATGCGTCCCTCCCCATTTGGAAGACTCCCGTGTTCCCTTCATGTTTTTCTTACGGACCTCCCCTCTTGTCAAAAAAACACTTGTCTATGTGCTCTCTTCACCACCTCGTACTCAAAACTACTTTTCCGGTAGTTATCACCTCAGCTAGGAGGGTTAGCAAAATTCAGGCAGTAATGGTTGACTCCTCTTATACTGTCTTCTACAGAGATAAGGTAGTGGTGAGACCCAATGCTAAATTTCTTACCAAGACGGTGTCTGATTTTTCATTTAAACCAAACCATCAACCTGTCCATTTTCTTCACCAAGCCAAACTCAAACCTGGAAGAATGTAAGCTCTGATACTGGTTGTTTCCAGAGTCCTTCATTAGTGTTCAGACAGGATAAAGCCATTCAGGAAATCACCCCATTTATTTGTGGCATTGAGGAAGGTTGTGAAAGTCACTTAATCTCTTCCCAGAGGGTGTCCAAGACCTGGCATATCTGTGAGTATTCTGTGGAGAAGGAGCTGGACGCTACAAGGGAACACTTCAAAAGGGCTTGGGTATACCTATTGTTAACCTACAAAGCAAGGAAAGAGCTGATGTTGCCCATAGGAGAGTGTTTGAGGCTAACAGACTGGTGATGTCAGGGAGCTGACACCCAGTTAAGCACAAGCAATTCTCCTTCTTGCTGGAGGCAGAGAGTAACAAGGTATGTCTCAGTCTCAGCCCCCTCTTCCCCCCCGAGAACCATCAAACATACTCTCCATCTTTGCTCCTTTGTAATCCATGTCTCCTGGGATTCTGAATGGGTGAAGGAACAAGAATGTTTGGGCCTGCTCTGCCCTTTATGCCCTTGGGTATGCCAGGAGGACAAGTAGGCCAGAAGCCTGGCCCCAGTGAATGCTGCTCTTCAAAAGATTCCAGTTTCATGCATATGAGGCACATGCACACCAAGGATGGGATCTACTCAAAGGTATGCCTCTCAAAAAACGCAGTTACTGTATGGTCAGTAATTGTTTTCCCTTTGGTACAGATATATATATAGGTATCCAGCTTCAGTCCTGTCCCTGTCCCCTGGAGTGCAGCCCTGGCTTTGGCTTCAACCCCACCAAGACCATATCCTGATTTTGTACAGTTTTACCACAACTGTTCCTCGAATTTTGCCTAATTTACCGTGACAAAATCAAATCCATAGTAATGAGGAAAACTTTCAGTTCAGAGAAAGGCCTATTTACTCAGTTTATGTAACTCAGCATTTATCTTCTCCATCTTATCCAATCCCTTCCCTTCAAATCCATGTACAGTAACCAGTTGTTGTCTCTGCCTGCCTCTTCCATGCTGAACTGAAACTGCAGAGTGAAAATATTTTCAACAGACCAAAAAAAGAGGACTTAATTCAGAAAAGCATCCTTATTTAGGAAAGGTGCGTAGGCCGATGTTTAAATTTAAGAATATGCTTGATGGTTTTCCTGACTCTGAGCCTAAAAGTATAAATGTGTTTGCCAGGCCTTCTTCTTAACCATGTATGTAAAGCAGTGGTTCTCAACCAGGGGCACATGTGCCCCCCGAGGATATGCAGAGGTCTGCCAGCGGGTAAACCAACACATCTAGATATTTGCCTTGTTTTACAACAGGCTACACAAAAAGCACTAGTGAAGGCAGTTCAAACTAAAGTTTCCTGCAAACAATGACTTCTTTAAACTGCTCTATCTACTATTCCCTGAAATGTGAGTGTAAGCAGGGTCTGAATAGGCTCCCCCCTGCCCAGTGAGATGGAGGGAGGCTTCAGGACCAACCTGTATTTATATGAACACACTCACTCTGCATAAGTATCCAGCAGACAGAGCTGTGTTGTCAAAGTCCTTTCCAGCAGGAACATCTCTTCCCACTCTCTCTGTTTTTCGTAGGGGTCTGGCGTCCGATCCCCCTGCTTATCAAGTTCAGTTCAGCTGACGGTGACCCACTCAGTCAGGATATCTGTTGCTCATACAATCAGGATAACAACATTTCATTAGCCCTGCATTCCAGTGAAATGAATTTGTACAGTGGTTTGTAGCCCAACCCCAGCCAAAGTCGATCACTTTGACAAAACAGCTCTGTCTGTTGGATATTGTGCAGAGTGAATGTGCTCATGTAAATTTAGTTTGGTTCTGAAGCCTTCCCCCAGCTTACTTGGCAGCAGGGAGCCCCTTTAGACCCTGCTTACATCAGTACGATATTTATATTCCAATTGATTTATTGTATGACTATATGGTGAAAATGAGAAAGTGAGCAATGTTTCAGTAACAGTGTGCCATGTCACTTGTGTTTTTATGTCTGATTTTGTAAGCAAGGAGTTTTTAAGTGAGGTGAAACTTGGGGTGCGCAAGATAAATCAGACTCCTGAAAGGGGTACAGTAGTCTGGAAAGGTTGAAAGAATAACTTCTGATTCTGATTTAGAATAACAAATAGCCTTTTTCAACCTTCCTGAGCTACCTCTTGACGTATGGGGGGAGGGTAAACAAACAGATGTTAACCCAGCAAATACTAGCATTACTCCAAGACAAAAAGAAATGTTCATTTCAGTACAGTTCTGATAACTTTAACATTTCTTTGTAGGTAAGTTCCGATTCATGATACAAAGCTATATGAGAATGATACATTTTCTGCTCTCCATTAATACCACTCTCTTGCCACAAGATGGAGCAGTTTACAACCTAATGATGTGAAGGGTATTTCCAAAAGGAATGTTTAAGTATTCAGGAAGGAAATGGTAATGAATTTTCCACTTACTGAAAGTATGATGAAATATTAATGCAAATGTAAACATCTGTTGAAGACATTAATGGGTTGATTTATTTTTTCTGAGCCTTGCCTTTTTGGCAGGTGACTCTCCCTAAATGTTGAAATAATATGTAAACATCTGTTGAAGATATTAATGGATTTATTTTTTTGTTTCTAAGCCTTGCCTTTTTGGCAGGCTTCCCTAAATGTTGAAATAATATTGTGCAATAATGCTAGTTTTCAGCAGACTCGTTTCAATTTATAAATAATTTTTTTAAAGGTTCCTGAACCCATGAAATCCCTTTCTCTTTTGAGAGATATGTAGATTGATGTCTGAAACCTGAGGTTGGAGCAGTGGTACTGTAGGAACCATCACAAAATTAAAAGGAGTAAACTTCTAAAACTGAAAGACATCTAATATTAGCCTAAATAGCTTTTGAGGGTCTGAACCTAAGGCCCATCCCTTTCCTCTGCATTTCACTCCTGACTGGTGTCATATACAGTAAAACAGTATATGTTAGGAATAGCAAATCTGAATTTCTATTAACTTTTTGGCTGAGTGTCACAAAAATTTTCACAGATCTTCAATAATATGTAGGCACCTTATGCTCATTGATCTGGGCCTCTAGTCATCTGACTGACAGGTCAGAAGCAGGCATTATTCTCTGTTCAGGATTTACCGCTATGAACTCTCTTCTGGGTTTAGGTGCCCAAACCAGATTAGTCCATGCCCTGGCAGAAAAAACCCAACCCTTTCTAGTATAGAGAGATACAGACAGGCCATTATAGCCAATAGCATAATAGGGAGGGCACTCACCTGGGACACCAAAGACCTTTTTTCAAGTCTCTGCTCTAACAAAGTCAGATGAGGGACTTGAATTCGCACCTCCCATTGCACAGCTGAATAACCTAACGATTAGGTATTCCTGGGGAGTAGTTCTCTTTCGTGAGAAAACTAACCTGGCTGAAGCACCTAATTCCAGGATCTGCCCCTTCTGGTCCATCGGAGTTAGATGCCTAAATATCTTTTGAGGGTCTGAACCTAAGTCCCATCCCTTTCCTCTGCATTTCACTCCTGACTGGTGTAGAGCTCCCTGCTGTTTGATGGCTTCTGAGAATCCTTAGGTGCCTGACTCGCTGCTGAAATTTCCACTAGGCAGCAGCGTGTGCAAGTTCATTGATGATTCTAGCCCATATGAACAGTATGATAAAGAATGACTAAATCTGCTGCATTTTTGTGTACTGTTCTGCTTTTTATATGAACAGATTTGCAACGTTTGAGTGAAAATTGGCATAAACTTAATTCAGAATATTATGGTTCTGTATCATGACAGACTTGCAAATAAAGCCGCGTACTAGTTTCTGTCCATTTAGCTAAGTAAGAAGACACATCAACTTGCTATCTCGCTACTGTAAGGCTTTTAATGTTGCCCTAGAATGCGGAAAGTTCTTCAATTAAATCTGCACTTTTACCAGTCCAGTTAACTTCTTTCATAAACTGCTCATGTGTATAGAAATTAATCACTACTGAAAGTATTTATTTATATAAGCACTTTTGGAGGCAGAGAAGGGAAGCAAGTGGAACAATCGATTTTCTTAGCACAAAAGAAAATGGTTTTCAAATGAGAACATAAGGACATAAAAATGGCCACAGTGGGTCAGAGCAATGGTCCATCTAGCTCAGGATCCTGTTTTCCGAGTAAGGCAGTATATAGTGTTACTTACAATATTGTTTTAGATATCACCTTTTCATTCCATTCCCACTGACTTTTTTTATCTATCACCAGAGTAGCTCGGTGCCACATATAAAATGAAAATGGCATTGATTCTTCCTAGAAAAAGCTCCACAGAGTGACTGCAATCCTGAGTGGGTTCAAGGTTTGGGGGTTGGCTGCTAAGAGGACATTGCCAGTTATTCTGCAGCTAGGGTGACAAGATAGCAAGTGTGAAAAATCGAGATGGGGATAGGGGATAATAGGCGCCTATATAAGAAAAATCTCCAAATATCAGAACAGTCCCTATATAATCAGGACATCTGGTCACCCTATCTGCAGCTCTTTCAATGGGGTGCCTGTATGTGAAAAGAGGTGAATCTTTCGCTGTGTCCAAAAAGCGACAAGCCTTGGTCACATCTTGATCTCCACTGGTCAGGAATGACATGGCCTCCCCTCTTCCCCTTGCTGCCTGTGAGTCTCATCCTGGAAGTTGTTAGCACAGTCGGCTGATTATTGCTCCTGTGATTTGGTATGGAGAGAAAGGGAAGAAGTTAGTCTAATGGCTTTGAAGCCAAAGCCAGCACTGTGAACTGAATCTGAAACTGAGTGGAGATTCAGTGCAAAACCCAGTGTCTGGAGCAACCTCTCTTGTTCATTCTCCTTAGCAATTCTATTTCTCTATACCCTTCATGTCATTCACAGGTAATGCTCATTGTTGTAATCTAGGCTGGGAGTTTAAAAAATGCCTAAGGGAATTAAATCCTCTTAGGCTTGGCTACACATTAGGGTGACCAGATAGCAACTGTGAAAAATCAGGAAGGAGGGGTGGTGGTTATAGACACCTATATAAGAAAAAGCCCCAAATATTGGGACTGTCCCTATAAAAGCAGGACATCTGGTCACCCACACATGGAATTATTCAGGAATAACTATTCCACTTTAAAGTCACACCCTACCTTATTCTGGAACAAGTTTCATTTGTAGGCAAGCCATGAGGCACCTTTGAAAATGTAGACCTAGTCTGGAAACGACAAAAGCAAGGATCCCCTGTATCCAGGTCTATGTCTGTGAAGAATAGGGAGTGCAGTCTTTGCTTAGCTGAAGAGGGAAGCTTTTCCTAGCCACTGCAGTTATTAGATATCAGTACCAATACCACCCTGCAACTATGCACTAGCTTGACTATTAGAGGAAGATGTCCTCAGAAGGTAACTGCTACAACTTCCTCAAAATAAGTTCCCCTACATAGTACCATCATCTCAACCTTGTCTGGATTTAGCTTGAGCCAGCCACATTTTTGTTCCATTTTCTGTTCCCCTCCAAACACCAGGACAGCTGGGAGCCAATATAGTCTGAGCAGCAGAGCACCCAGCATGTTGCAAGCAGAGCTGTGAGAATAACCAATTCTTTTTGGTTTGCTGTCAGTCCTGAAACATCAAGGCAAAAAAAGACATTTTGGGTTAACCTGAAACAAAAAAAAATTGAATTTTTCGGCAAATCGAAAAGTAAAAAAAAAAAAAAAAGATCAGTTTGGGTCAAGTAAAACATTTCATTAAATTATTGAGCTTTTAAAAAATGTAAATAAAATTGAAGTAAATTTCTAATGAAAAGTCATGCAGAATGGAAACATTTCATTTAAAAAATTTTGAAACAAAATGATCAAATTTTGGGGGGGTTCTTTCAGAGTTTTGTTTTTTACCCAAACAATGTTGTTGAAATGAATCCATGTAATGTTTAATTTGGTGGACCCAAATCTGTATTTTTCAGTGAAAAATGTTTCAGCCAAAATTTTTTGCCTTACTCCTAACCGTGAATACAACTGATAACAAATAAATATGCAGTATTTTGGTAGCCATGTTGGCCCCAGGATATTAGAGCGAAGAGGTGGGTAAGGCAATATGTTTTACTGGAGAGAGATAAATGTTTGAGCATACACTGACCACTTCTCCAGGTGTAAGCTTGAAAGCATGTCTCTCACCAACAGAAGTTGGTGAAACAAAAGAAATTATCTCACCCATCTTGTCTCTTTCACAGATAAATAGGAATGAATATAGGTAGGGTGTGAACCATGGCAGAGTTAATGTTCCTGAGGAAATGTTAACTTTTTTAATTTCCTGACTTATGGGTCCTTTGATATTGTAACCATCTTAATATTAGTTATTATTTATATTCTGGCACCACTTAGTGGCCCTCAATGGTGATCCCATTTTAGCAAGCATTTTACCAACACATCGACAGTCTCTACCCAGGGAAAATGTACAGTCCTCATAAATAAAACAGATGAAGACTATGGGATAAGAACGCAACCTACAAGCCAATGACCAAGAGCTTTTTTGGCATTTGTCATGTTAAATGTTTTGTTGTTTTAGGGTCTTCGGCAAGAACTGTATAATTGGATAGAAAAAGGGCCCAGGGTTGGCTTCAGAGGCCAAGCTCCAGCCCAAACCATAACTTTGAAGAGCAGTCTACAAAGCTGCTGTTAGAGCACTGTCAGGAGCCCTAGTAGCTGGAGTCTGCCAAACTGGACTGCGCAGACATAATCTGACAGATCTCAGAAGCTCCCCTCTCACTTTTCCAAGTTACATAGCATTGGAGAGGTAAGGGATGGGAGATCACTGAGGTTTTGTATATTTTAATGTAGTCAGATTTTGGACAAGGGCTAGCCCTTTCAAAAGTGCCTGTGATTTGAGACTACCCATTTACTTGTAATGGGGCCGGGGCTCTGAAGTCACATGGGCACTTCTGAACATTTTACCTGGGATTTGTACATTTGAAGTCAGGCATTGATCCCAAGTGGTCTAGGATTGTATTTTTCTCAATAGCGTGTTCCCATCATCAGCATTTAATTTAAAAGATACAGATGTCACATTCACTGGGAAGAAACTTCTGTGTTGCTTCACTAGCATCACCAGTAAACGGAGAAGCCTTCTTCAGTCATTTAAAAACATACCTAGCTTGTAAGCTCGTTGAGGGCAGGGACCATCTGTTTGTTCTGTGTTTGTACAGGACTTAGCACAATGGGGTTATGGTCCCTGACTAGTTGCTATGGTAATACAAATAAATAATAATAATACTCTGAAATGTTTGGGTCCACTCAATAACTCTTGGTCTTTGCAAGGTAAAGCAGTAATATATGCTACTTAATAACTTAATGACAGTGTTTCAAATTGTTAGACACTATTAACAGGTGCTAGATACATATCCAAGCCAAAAGGAACATGCCCAATACCAGGGTGTAGCATTTCTATAGTCTTCTGTATCTTGGTGCTTGACCGACACTACAAAAACAGGCATTACAACACTTTCAAAACACCTTTGGTTGATGCTGAAGGTTGCCCCAGCAGTGCCAATACCTTTGCATTAACAAGAGCTGGTTTTGACAAAATTACTTTTCCAATTAAACAACCTCGGCACTGAAGAGGTCTGCTCGAGGGAATAGCGGCGCATGCACATCAATGTGAGAGAGCTACAGGTTATTCACGTAACTTGTGGAGTATTCCTCCACTTTACTGTGGGCACGGAGACGAGGTACTGACAGACAATACAGCGGCCATGTATTACATCAAAAGACAAGGGGGACCCCGTTCCTCAGCCCTCTGCAAAGAAGCAATTTGTCTGTGGGACCTGGCAGTGAGGCACATTTTTCACATAATAGCCTCTCACCTACATGGAGTGAGGCACGGCGAGGCGGACCGCCTCAGCAGGTTGTTCTTATCCCACCACGACTGGTCACTTCAGCCAGATGTGATCTGTCTGGTTTTCCAAAGGTGGGGCTCTCCCCAAGTGAACCTATTTGCATCAGCACGGAACGGGAAATGCCCGCAGTTCTGCTCCCTCCACGGTCTGGAGGCCAGGTCGCTTTCCAATGCCTTCCTTCTGCAGTGGTCAGGGAATTTCATGTACGCATTTCCGTACATGCCTCTTCTTCACAAAGTCCTGCTGAAAATCAAGGGGGACAAGGCGGATGTTACCTTGATAGCACTGGCCTGGCCGGGCCAGCACTGGTTCAGCATGCTGCTGGACCTATCAATCGCCTCCCCGCTGGAGCTACTGAGACAGCATGATCTGTCCCAGGATCATGGTCGCTTGCTGCACTGGACCTGGACTCCCTGCACCTCACAGCATAGAGACTCCATGGCTGAGCGCAGATGAGCGAACCTGTTCAGCGGAGGTCCAGCAAATCCTGCTGCATAGCAGGAAACCTTTCACTCAGGTTGTGCATCAGGTGAAATGAGACCTGTTGGGCAGTGTCAGGGAATTTCGCCTTGATTGCCGCTGATACAGGCGATCCTGGAGTACTTGTTGTAATTAAAACTCCAGGGACTAGGTGTGGCCTCTATGAAGGTCCATCTAGTGGCTATATCAGTGTTCCACCAGCCTTGGGAGGGGAGATCAGTTTTCTCCCACCTTATGACAATTAGGCTCCTGAAAGGGGTGGAAAGGCTCTATTCTCAGGTCCAGGACCTGGTACCTCCCTGGGATCTCAACCTGGTCCTCTCGCAGCTCACGGGGCCCCCTTTTGAGCCCATGGCTACATGCCCTTTACTGCTGCTGTCATGGAAGGTGGCCTTCCTGGCAGGGAAAGGTGCCCTTTCCGGGGATAACAACAGCCCACTCAACCAGAGCTCAAGCTTCATCCACAGCCTTCCTAGCAAGAGTGCCTGTACAAGACATCAGCAGGGCTGCCACCTGGTTGTCTGTACACACCTTCACACCATCGTCCAGCAGGCACAGGATGACCTGGGCTTTGGCAGAGTGGTGCTGCAGGCAGCTCATCCATAACTCCGGCCCATCTCCAAGGTATTGCTTGTGAGTCACCTACAATGGACTGGACATGAACTCAAAGAAGAAAAGACGGTTACTTACCTTGTAACTATTGTTCTTCGAGATGTTTTGCCCATGTCTATTCTATGACCTACCCCTCATCCTCACTGCCGGAGTTGGCGGCAAGAAGAAACTTAGGGGGCGTAAGGCCGGCAGGACCTCATGGGTGTGGGGCTCCAGGAGGTGCTGGAGTTGACCCTATGAGTACTGTTAAAGGGAAAAAAGTTCCATTAACCGTGCGTGGAGGCACACACGCACTTACAAAGGAACGGACAAGAGCAACACATCTCGAAGAACAACAGTTACAAGGTAAGTAGTCGTCTTTTCTGCCTTGCTTGGTTGAAGAGAAAAGCTTGAAAACATGAATCCTAAATGACAAATAAAAGGAACTCCAAATTTTATTATTTTTTTAAATCTCATAATTTTTTGGGCCAATCTCATTATTTTTGTGGGCTGATTTCTGGATGGTTGAGAGTGATATTACTGAGATAAGTCCCTAGACTTGCCTGGCTAAGAACCGGGTATTTTGTGCAGAGTCTCTGACTGAACTGAGAAGCCCAACTTCGTTGACTTTCATGATGTGCTACCAGGCTCGTTTATTTATTCAGGGTTTCCCTGAAGATGTGGGCCAAGGGTATTTTCTTTGTAAAGCTGAGGCAAGATTTATTTTAATTTCATTGGTTTTTTTAAATCTGTGTGTGTGTCTCCTAGAAATTGTGACAGGCACACTATGGAAATCAAAAAGATAAATAAGAGCTTCCATTTATGTCATGTCAAAGAGTTTGTTCATCTTAGATTGCCTTGTTTAGCTACAGTCTGCTCCAAAAAAGGGATAGCTGATTCAACCTCCCTGCTTATTTTTGGCAAACAAAGGCTAAAGCAACATCACTCGATCAGGGATACTGCGTCAGACTTAGGAAACCTGAGGACTTTCCCAGCTGAAGACTAGGCAGGTGCTGACCTGCGATCACTGCTCCTAACTGACTAATATGCATATCCTATTATTATTATGCCTTTGTCCTGATCCACCTGTTATTATTATTAGTGGAGAATGGACTGTCATTTCCAATATGTTTGCACAGTATCTAGTACAACAGGGTCCCCATCTGACAGGCCCACAGGCACTATTGCAATAAATACCTGACTTTTATACAGATAGAGCTTTTCATCCATACATTTCAAAACACTTTACAAATAGATCATTATCCCTATTTTGCAGATGTGGAAAGTGAGACCTTCAGAGGTGAAGTGACTTCCCCAAGGTATCCAGTCCATCAGTGGCAGAACCATGAACTGAACCCAGGTTTTGAGTCCCAACCAAGTCCTCTGTTAATAATAATCAATGGCAAAAAACAAACAAAAAACCTATGTTAATGCAGAGTTAAGGTTGTCTGTTGGTGTTTTGACCCCTTGTAAAATACTGACTTGAGCAAAACTCAAGCTTCTGAAAACTGGTAACTGCACAGTTAAGGTTGCCCATGCAACCTTAATTATGCCCTCTTTTAGCAATGCCCCAGTATGCCCTGTTAATACACATGCCTTTATTCTGGCAACTCCACAGTAGCTGAAATGCACAAGCTCTTCACTTTTAAACGTGCATTATTTAGAATAAAAATGGTTTATACTTTTGCAGTGTACGATGTGTGTTGTAATAGCCTTCTTCATGATCAGGACTCTAGTGTGCCCAAATAGCTTATCATCCAATACCAAAATATTTTTTATTTTAATATAAAGCTTATAGAACCAATAAAGAGAAACAGGTCTATTGTACTAACTGAGATAAAAGCATATATGTTGTTGTATAAAGAACTCACAAAAAAGTCAAAGCTGCTTCTTATTGGATAGAAATCTCTATTTCAATTGAAGTCATCAGAATTGTTTCCTTTAAATTTCCCCCCTGCTAGTATCATTAAAGAAACATGGCTGACATTTCACAAGATGAAACCCAGTCAATATTTATTGTAATCCTGGATCATCTCCTTAATCATATGGCTATTTCAGGCGTGTATATATATGTGTGTGTAAATGTCAGTTGTGCCAGGGTATGGCTGCTGAATTTGTCACACTGACGTTTTCACTACCATTGAGTGGAAAAAACCAAGATCATCTCATGTGGGAACTTTTAAGTAAGTAATCAGATATTTAAAACAAATAACTGTTTAGTTCAAAGCATTCAGCTGAGCGGTTCCTAGTTGTGTGTCAGTATTTAAAGGATCAGGTAGAATGTAAACTGAGAAGTACATACTTCTAGTGACATGGAGCAAGGCATTCTGGAACAATGATACCTCTATATGTATACCGACAACCCGATGTTAGCATTTGGCTGGGAAAGAAGAGCTATATACATCCTTGTAGGTTGCCTGTGCTTTTAACATTTTAAAAAAGACTGCTAAATTGAATTTCAAATCATAGGCCAAAAATGTAAAGATGGAAATATATTATTATACCTTATCAGATTTTTCTTCTTGCTGCTTCTTGAGTTAATATTGATTAGTTTATGCATTTAAGTGGATGAGT
The DNA here is from genome assembly GCA_007922155.1 of Mesoclemmys tuberculata. Taxonomy (NCBI): domain Eukaryota; kingdom Metazoa; phylum Chordata; order Testudines; family Chelidae; genus Mesoclemmys; species Mesoclemmys tuberculata. Next base: position 2,718,448 of record ML675618.1, read on the forward strand.
TTCATAGGCCTACTATGCAAATACTAATTAGTTTATCAAAAGCAAAAGAGTTTCATTAAGAATTCAAAGAGAATTTTTTGAGGTCTGAGCTAATGATTTCAAGAACACACATTAAGAACTCCAGTTGAGTTTATTTGGGTCTAACTGACACAAATTTTTCAGCTTTGCTGGACTCTTGCTTCCATATGGTATTTTCTGCCTTCCTCTACCATCATCCATTGTTTATCAATTGTTGGCTGATCCAATTCAACATACCTCACTTAGTACATTTTTCTCCTTGTCCCACTTCTCTTCTCTCACTACTGCTTATCCCTAGGTGATCTCATATGTTTACATAGCCATCAGATCTATGCCCGTAACCTACTCATCTACCTTCCCGCACTGTCCAGTTTGACTTTTTCTAATATAGTAAATATCCTGTTCTCAGCTCAGGCTCCGCCTGGAAAAAGGACCCTTTCTTCTTTGAGGAGTGTCCCTCTGGGTGCTCCACTTTAGGTGTCCATGTGCCCTGGGCCTCTAACTGGAGATTTATGGTAGCAGTGCCTGGTTGAGTTGCACATGCACTGTCACCTCCTCCTGCTGCCTCAGGCAGTTATGAAGTGCTGTGCGACCAACCATCACTCAGTTCCTTCTCTACTGCCTTTGGCTTGAGGTGGAGTTCTTAGTAGCATCTCTTTTCTCTACTTAGTACATAGATACTGGATAGTTATTAGTTAGTTGTTAGACAGTTAATCCTACCTTTCACTGTTAACTTTTTTCTAAGTACTATCTCATTAGGAAAATAAGTTTCAGTTATCATTTTTCCTATTAGTATATAGTTTTTCATCATCATCTCCCTCAGCTAGGGGCAGAAAAACTCCCTGGCATGCCCGGCTCTCTGGGATTCAAGCACTGCCTGACATGCAGGCTCTCTATGCCTGTTTCAGATGGACATGCATAGTGTGTCCGCTGCTCAGAGGAGTCACATATTCCACAAAAGTGCTCAAACTGGTAGCAGACGCTCTATGGCGCCACCTATGGTACCTATGATGCATAGCACAAAATCTTCGGTATTGATGGCAGCAGCTCATACATCGGTACTGACAGTCAACATTGGTACCGTCCCTCCCAGTACCATGGCAGTTTCTGAGACAGAGAGACCTATTAGCCTCATCTATTCCAGAATCTCCTCTCTTCAGTACTGACATTATTCCAACCTGCTTGGAGAATGAGGAAGAAGAGGAAGGGCAAATATATTCACCCCATCATTCCTCAACTGCTCACTCACCCAGACCAGGACCATCACAGCAGTCAGGCCATCACTAAGCTCTTGAGCACTCAACTGTTATGGGCACCCTTGGGCACCACCCCATGCCATTTTCACCAGAGTGGCCCTACTGGGCCCCATGGGCTGTATACAGGGACCAACACCAGAAACCCCCCAGCCCACCAAGATCGAAGGCACCACAATCTCCATCATCAACCATGCCAGGACCTTTGGCAACTCAACATCTTTATTTGAAAGCTTAAATTCAAGATGATTGCACTGGCATCTATAATCCCCTCTATTCAGGAGGGATTGTGGTGTGTGGCTCTCAACATGAAGGATACATATTTCCATGTATATATTCACCCATCACACAGGAAGTACCTTTACTTCATGGTTTGCCAGGAGCACTACCATTTTCATATCCTCCCCTTTGGATTCTCTACAGCACCCAGAGTATTCATGAAAGTTTTCACTGTAATAGCAGCCTCCATGTGACACCAGGGCTATACAGTGTTTCCATACATGGTAGCCTGATCTCACTAGGAAATCACATTAGCAGCAGGTTCTCTTCAGCACCTTCTTGCTACCTTAGGCATTTTTATAAATGCAGAAAAGGCTGTTTTGTCACCCATGGGGACAATAATTTTTATTGGTGCATGCTGGACTCAGTGTCTGTTAGAGTCCTTCTCCCTGCAGACACATTTTACGTGATAAGCATCTTGAACTCTCACATCACCTGCAAACCATGAATGACGGTGTCTCTCTCTGTTAGACCACATGGCCACATGCACCTATGTGTCACCATTCCCCAGACCCTATTTGTAGTACCTTGGACTCCAGGCTTGGACTCCAAGCTACTGACCAAACAGGGATCACACTGATTCCACAGTGACTGTTCCCACTACAGTTCTCAACTCCCTCGATTGGTGGTCCAACCCAAAGTCATGGTGGAGACTCCGTTCAGCCCTCCCATACCAAGGGCCACAATGTTGATTGATTCCTCCCTTGTGGGGTGCTCACCTACACAATCACATTGCTCAGGATACCTGGATCCCACAAGAGGCCAGCCTGCATATTAACTTGCTGGAACTGAGAGCAATCCACCTTGCATGCGAGGCCTTCCTTCCCCTTGTATGCTTGCTCCATGAGCAGATGATGTCAGACAATATCACTGCAGTGGTGTATATGCGATCAGAAAAGAGCAAAAATCCCATCCCCTGGTGCATCAGAAACCATATTATCATACAGGACACACTCCTCCTGAGAGTCCACAGTTCCCTGGCAGACAAGTTAAGCAGAAGCTTATCTGAAGACCATGAATGGGAGATCCACAACACAGTTCTAACCAACATATTTACATAATGGGGAACTCCGCTATGGGACCTCTTTGCATCCCAAATTAACAAAAATCTTTCCATATATTGCTCCGGGGAGCCAGAACCTGCTATTCCCAGGGTGACACTCTCCTCCTCCCCTGGATGGACAGCCTCAGATACGCCTTTCCTCCCATCCTTGTATTACCATAAGTTGTATGGATGATCCATTGCAACAGAGACACCAACCTCCTCCTAGCACCCTACTGGCCCAGACAATTCTGGGTCACCGAATTCTTAACAATGTTCACATGCTCACCTATCAGAATCTGCTCATTTCAGAATCTCCTAACTCAGGACAGGGGATAGATCAAGCACCCCAATCCGTGCTCACCCCAATTCACAGTCTGGCATTTGGATAAGTGTTGGAAATAGAACACTAATGCTCTGCCCCCGTTCAGGAAATCCTTACCAAAGTAGAAAAGATTCTACTGGAGCTTGCTAAATAGTTACATTTTTCATCCTGGGCATATTACCATTAACATTCGCTAAATGCTCTGGGTATTCCAGTTATCCTAGACTATTTTCTCTCCTAAAAATGTCAGGTCTGGCCCTTAGTTCACCTAGCAGCAATTAGTTCTTTCCTCCCTCCAGTAGAGGGATGTTCTGTTTGATTTAAGGGGGCTTGATCAGGACTTCCCCACCAGTCATTAAACCTATGTCTCAATGGGATCTTAACCTTGTTCTGTCAACACTCACAGGTCCACCCTGGGAACCTATGGCAGCATGTGCCATGGCCCACCTGTCCATGCAGATGATATTCTTAGTGGTTATCACTTCAGCCAGAAGGGTCAAGAAATCAATCGGCTCTGCCTAGCAGAGGATGACTCCCCTCCCCATGCAGCCACTCAGGCAAATCCAGGAGAAGGTTTGTGTTTTTGTAGTTGTGGATTGTATTGTGGAGTTTGTGGGTGTGTGAGGGTGTGTGCAGGTTGTTAGGGGCCGTGTGCTGAGAGTGGGGCTGGGCTCTGAGTTGGTGGCGGAGCTTACCTGATTAGGGGTCCTATATAAGGAGCCAGGCACTCAGGCAGCAGCACAGACAGCTGCAGCAGCACAGGAGCCAGCACACAGGACTGCTAACAGGGGAGTTTCAGTGGGAGTTTCCAGGGGGAGCTTCCAGAGGAGACCACAAGCCAGAGGAGGGAAGGGGCAGGGGCCTGCCAGCAGCCTAGGCCTTGTTGGTGTCCCGCGGTGCAGTGTGAGGCCTGAACCGTCAGGCACAGAGTTGGGAGGCCATGAGTGAGACAGAGACAGCAGTGAGAGACACACTGAGGATGACTGGATGTGGAAGCTGTGGCATGTACATGGTCCTGGAGGGGGCACCTGAAAGGAGTTTTGTCTGCATGAAGTGCCGCCTGATAGAACTGCTGGAAGAAAAGATAAAAGGACTGGAGATGCAGGTGGAAACCATGACTGAGTTTAGAAGAGGGTTTGAGCAGATAATGGAAGACAGACATGATGAAGCACAGGGGATAGGCTCAGACGACCAGATGGAAGTAGGACCAAAGATTTCTAAGGAGCTGCTGGGTGAGGAACATGGACAGTGGAAGCATGTGACTAGGAGAACCAGGCAGAGGAAAAGACAGGCCAGCGAAGGAGAAATAGAACTCAGAAACAGGTTTTGTGCATTGGATAATGAAGATGGAGTACAGCTGGTGCTCGCTGTAGGAGAGAGGGCAAGGAAAAAGAAGCGAGCGGCTAATCCTGCAGGAGGAGGGGAGGAGTCAATGGTGGCGACAACCAGTATGAGCCCTAGGAGGATTGTGAGGGCAAAGATGAACCGAGAGGACTTGCGGCCGGCTGATGCCGGGGATGGACTGGAGAGTCATACTGTCGCCAGGAAAAGGCAAGTCTACGTGATAGGAGACTCTTTACTGAGAAGAATAGACAGGCCCGTAACTAGAGCTGATCGGGAGAACAGAAGGGTGTGCTGTCTGCCGGGGGCTAAGGTACAGGATGTGGACCTGAGGCTGAAAAGGATCCTAGCGGGAGCGGGAAAGAATCCGTTGATTGTCCTTCATGTGGGAACGAATGATACGGCTACTCACTCCCTGGACTGTATCAAGGAGGACTATGTCAGACTGGGGAAGACGCTCAAGGAAATCGAGGCTCAGGTGATCTTTAGTGGAATATTGCCGGTTCCTAGAGCAGGGCAGCAAAGGAGCGACAAGATTATGATGGTTAACAGATGGCTCAGGCAATGGTGTTATAAGGAGGGCTTTGGGATGTACGGTCATTGGGAAGCGTTTACGGACAGACAACTGTTCGCTCGGGATGGACTTCATCTAAGCAAGGAGGGAACTAGACTTCTAGGATGGAGGCTTGCCGACCTCATTAGGAGAGCTTTAAACTAGGAAGTTGGGGGAGATGGTTGGGAGATGTTCAGGTGATCTCCACGCCGGAATTTAACCTATAGAGGGAAGCAAATAAAGTGAGAAGGGATATCCTTGTGGACCGAAGAATTGACCAAAGGAGGAAAAGCGGAGTTGAAACTAGCCTAACGGGTGATGCTGGTGGTAGAAGGTCTGTGCATGACGGGGGGAAGAATGTCACTGACGCCAAACGTCAAAAATTAAAATGTCTGTACACTAATGCGAGGAGCCTAGGGAACAAGATGGAGGAACTAGAGCTACTGGTGCAGGAAGTGAAACCAGATATTATAGGGATAACAGAAACCTGGTGGAATAATACTCATGACTGGAGTACGGGTATTGAAGGCTATGTGCTGTTTAGAAAAGACAGGAAGAAAGGCAAAGGTGGTGGAGTAGCTTTGTATGTCAATGATGAGGTGAACTGTAATGAAATAAGAAGTGATGGAATGGATAGGACGGAGTCTGTTTGGGTAAAAATCACACTGGGTAAAAAAGCTACTAGAGCTTCCCCTGAGATAGTGCTTGGGGTGTGCTACAGACCGCCAGGTCTGATTTGGATATGGATAGAGACCTCTTTAATGTTTTTAACGAAGTAAACACTAAGGGGCAATGTGTGATTATGGGAGATTTCAACTTCCCGGATATAGACTGGAAGACGAGTGCTTGCAAGAATAATAGGGGTCAGATTTTTCTGGATGTGATAGCGGATGGATTTCTTCATCAAGTAGTTGAAGTACCTACGAGTACCTACCATCTTAGATTTGGTTTTGGTGAGTAGTGAGGACCTTGTAGAAGAAATGGTGGTAGGGGACAACCTTGGTTCGAGTGATCATGAGCTGATTCAATTCAAATTAGATGGAAGAATAAACAAACGTAGATCTGGGATTAGGGTTTTCGACTTCTCAAGGGCTAATTTCAAAGAGTTAAGGAAATTAGTTAGGGAAGTGGATTGGACGGAGGAACCGGATGGAGGAGGCCTGGAATTACTTTAAGTCGCAGCTGCGGAAACTGTCGGAAGCCTGCATCCCAAGAAAGGGGAAAAAAACTATGGGTGGGAGTAGTAGGCCAAGATGGATGAGCAAGCAACTCAGAGAGGGGATTAGGAAAAAGCAGAAAGCTTACAGGGAGTGGAAAAAAGGCGGGATTAGTAAGGGAAGCTACCTTAGTGAGGTCAGAACGTGTAGGGATAAAGTGAGGAAGGCTAAAAGCTGCATAGAACTGGACCTTGCAAAGGGAATCAAAATCAATAGTAAAAGGTTCTACAGCCACATAAATAAGAAGAAAACCAAGAAAGAAGAAGTGGGGCCGCTATACGCTGAGGATGGAACGGAGGTTAAGGATAACCTGGGCATGGCTCAATATCTAAATAGGTACTTTGCCTCGGTCTTTAATAAGTCTAGTGAGGAGTTTAGGGATGATGGAGGGATGACGAACGGGAATCTGGATGTGGTGGTGGATATTACCGTATCTGAGGTAGAGGCCAAACTTGAACAGCTTGATGGGACAAAATCGGAGGGACCGGACAATCTCCACCAGAGGATATTAAAGGAATTGGCGCGTGAAATTGCGAGCCCGTTAGCGAGAATTTTTAAGCAATCGGTTAACTCGGGGGTTGTGCCATACGACTGGAGAATTGCTAACGTAGTTCCTATTTTTAAGAAAGGGAATAAAAGTGATCCGGGTAATTATAGGCCTGTTAGCTTGACGTCTGTCGTGTGTAAGGTCTTGGAAAAAATTTTAAGGGAGAAAGTAGTTAAGGACATTGAGGCCAATGGTAATTGGGACAAATTGCAACATGGATTTACTAAAGGTAGATCGTGCCAAACCAACCTGATCTCCTTCTTTGAGAAGGTGACGGATTACTTAGACAGAGGCAATGCGGTAGATCTAATTTACCTCGATTTCAGTAAGGCGTTTGACACGGTTCCGCATGGGGAACTGTTAGTTAAATTGGAAAAGATGGGAATGAATGTGAAAGTTGTAAGGTGGATAAGGAACTGGTTAAAGGGGAGATTACAGCGGGTCGTGCTGAAGGGTGAACTGTCAGGCTGGAAGGAGGTTACTAGCGGAGTCCCTCAAGGATCGGTTCTTGGACCGACCTTATTTAATCTTTTTATAACTGACCTTGGCACAAAGAGCGGGAATGTGTTAATAAAGTTTGTGGATGACACGAAGCTGGGGGGAATTGCTAACACGGAGAAGGACCGGGATACTATTCAGGAAGATCTGGACCACCTTGTACACTGGACTAATAGTAATAGGATGAAATATAATAGTGAAAAGTGCAAGGTCATGCACTTAGGGATTAATAATAAGAATTTTAGATATACGTTGGGGATGCATCAGTTGGAAACGTCGGAGGAGGAGAAGGACCTTGGGGTATTGGTTGATAGCAGGATGACTATGAGCCGCCAATGTGATATGGCTGTTAAAAAAAGCAAATGCGGTTTTAGGATGCATCAGGCGAGGTATTTCCAGCAAGGAAAAGGAGGTGTTAGTGCCATTATATACGGCGCTGGTGAGACCCCACCTGGAATATTGTGTGCAGTTCTGGTGTCCCATGTTTAAGAAGGATGAATTCAAACTGGAACAGGTTCAGAGACGGGCTACTAGGATGATTCGAGGAATGGAAAATCTGCCTTATGAAAGGAGACTCAAAGAGCTTGGCTTGTTTAGCCTGGCCAAAAGAAGGCTCCGGGGGGATATGCTTGCTCTATATAAATATATCAGGGGGATTAACGTTAGGGAGGGAGAGGAATTATTTAAGTTTAGTACTAATATAGGCACGAGGACGAACGGGTACAAACTGGATATTAGGAAATTTAGACTAGAAATTAGACGAAGGTTTCTAACCATTAGGGGAGTGAAGTTCTGGAACAGCCTTCCGAGGGAAGTAGTGGGGGCAAATGACTTATCTGGCTTTAAGACTAAGCTTGATAAGTATATGGAGGGGATGTTATGATGGGATAGTTTAATTTGAGCAATTGATTTGGATTATCGGCAGATAAGTCTGCTCAATGGTCTGTGGGAATGTTGGATGGGATGGGAACTGAGTTACTGCAGAGAATTCCTTTTTGGGTGTTGGCTGGTGAGTCTTGCCCACATGCTCAGGGTTTAGCTAATCGCCATATTTGGGGTCGGGAAGGAATTTTCCTCTGGGGCGGATTGGCAGAGGCCACGGAGGTTTTTCGCCTTCCTCTGCAGCGTGGGGCATGGGTCACTTGCTGATGGATTCCCTGCAGCTTGAGGTCTTCAAATCTCACTTTTGAGGATTTCAATAACTCAGTCATGGGTTCGGGGTTGTTATAAATGTGTATGGGTAGGGTTTTGTGGCCTGCCTTGTGCAGGAGGTCAGACTAGATGATCATATTGGTCCCTTCTGACCTATGAGTCTATGAGAAGGAAAAAGAAAAGCAGGGAAGCAACAGCTAGGTATGGTTGCCCTGGTTAGAGCAGCCTGGGATTTCTCTAACTTCTGCCCACTGGCTGTAGTACCCAACAGAGCATGCATCAGCTGGGGTACTGCAGTGCAATGCACCTCAGCTACAGCCCATCCGCAATATGCCACTTTGGTCAGGAACTGCAGGGATCAAGGTGTAGGAATAGGCTGCCTAGCTGTATACCCCCTGGGGAGTTGGTCAAAAGTTGGAGTTTCCATTCAGGGGGAAATTCTAGGGTGTGGAGGGGTCCGTTCCATTTTGGAGCAAAAAGTAGAATTTCCCAGATTTCCTGTGGAACAGAATTTTTTTTAAAATTTTTTTAAATAAGCGAAATTTTTCATGTTGAAAACTTCCAAACAAAACTGCCCCCAGCAGCCCATGCTCCAAGGCTCCCAGATCCACAGCAGAAAGCCCAGAGAGGTTTCCAGGTTTCCAGCTCTGTGGCAAGGAGCCTGGAAGCCTGGGACAGTCTAACTGACGAGCCTCATCTTGAGTTACAGATCCCAGGCTCCCGAGCATTCCATCAGGCAAGCTGGGAAGAACCCTGCTTGTGGTTCGTCAGATGTTTATCACAGCTGATGTTTTGATGAGCGAGACAAGGAGGGTGAAGTAATATCTTTTACTGGACCATCTTGTATTGGTGACAGAGACAAGCTTTAGAGCTACACACACACAGGTCTTTTTCAGGTCAGGCACAGACCTGAAGAAGAGCTGTGTGTAACTCAAAAGCTTGTCTCACCAACAGAAGTTTGTCCAATAAAAGAGATTACCTCACGACTCTTGTCCTTCTCATATCCTGGGACTGACATGGCTACAACACCCCTGCAAACAACATGTTTCCATGAAACATTTCTCATTGATGAATTGGTGTTTTCTAACAAAACCCTGTTTTGTCAAGAAAATTTCCTCATAGCTCTGCCTGTGCTTGCTTTCCATTTCCTTTGTGCTGCCTGACTGTGCAAAGTGAAAGAAACAAGATAGAGGAATTTGTCTCAAGGAAATAAAGTGCTAAGTTTGTGTGTCTACTGACCTAGATCTTGAGCACAGAGTTCAACTGCAGTTTTAGAACATTATTAAGATCAGTGTGGTGTGTGAGTTCCAGCCTGGTGGCAAATATAGAATCATAGAAGATTAGGGTTGGAAGGGATCTCAGGAGGTCATCTAGTCCAACCCCCTGCTCAAAGCAAGAACAACCCCAACTAATCATCCCAGCCAGGGCTTTGTCAAGCTAAGCCTTAAAAATCTCTAAAAATGGAGATTCCACCACATCCCTAGGTAACCCATTACCGTGCTTCACCACCCCTCTAGAGAAAATTTGTTCTTAGTGTCCAACCTAGACCTTCCCCACTGCAACTTGAGACCATTGCTCCTTGTTCTGTCATCTGCCACCACTGAGAACAGCCTAGCTCCATCCTCCCTAGAGCCCCATTTCAGGTAGTTCAAGGCTGCTATCAAATCCCACCTCTCTACTCTTCTCTTCTGCAAGCTAAATAATCCCAGTACTCTCAGCCTCTCCTCATAAGTCATGTGCTCCAGCCCCCGAATCATTTTTGTTGCCCTTCACTGGACTCTCCAATTTGTCCACATCCTTTCTATAGTGGGGGCTCCAAAACTGGACACAATACTTCAGATGTGGCCTCACCAGTGCCAAATAGAGAGGAATAATCACTTCCCTCTATCTTCTGGTCATGCTCCTGCTAATACAGCCCCATCTGCTTTTAGCATTATTGGCAACAAGGGCACACCGTTGACTCTTGTCCACTGTAACTCCCCCAGGTTCTCTTCTGCAGAACTGCTGCTTAGCCAGTTGGTTCCCACTCTGTAACGGTGCATGGTATTGTTCCATCCTAAGCGCAGGATTCTGCACTTGTCCTTGTTGAAACTCATCAAATTTCTTTTGGCCCAATCCTCCAGTTTATCCAGGTCATTCTGTATCCTATCCCTATCCTCCAGTGTATCTACACTCTGCACAGCTCCACAAACTTGCTAAGGATGCAATCCACCCCATCCTCCAGATCTTTAATGAAGATATTGAACAAAACCAGCCCCAGCACCAATCTCCTGGGAGATCTGCTTGATACTGGCTGCCAGCTAGACATCAAGCTGTTGAATGCTACCCAATGCTCTAGCCAGCTTTCTATCCACCTTATAGACCATTCATTCAACCCCAATTTCTTTAACTTGCTGGCAAGAATACTGTGGGAGACTATCAAAAGCTTTGCTAAATGCTAAATTAGCTATATACTTTGCTAATATGGTTATAGGCTCTTTTGTAAATGGGGGTAGCAGTCTCTATAAAATCTCTCTGTGAAGATGGCTTGTTCCCCTGGAAGTGTGTAGTGTTTTGCAACCTGTTAGACATCGCTGACATATTCCTTAAAGGAAAAGAATCAGTGTTAACACTTAGTTCTCCTTTGAGTGATTGCTCATATGCATTCCACTTAGGTGTGTGCACGCCCTCGTGCACGGCCCTCGGAGAACTTTTTCCCTAGCAGCCCCCTGTAGGGGCCGGCCTCAGCGCCCCCTGGAGTGCCGCCCTCATGCGGCGACATATAGAGCGCCGCTCGCCCCTCCCCTCCTCAGTCCCTTCTTTCTGCCCGTGATGGTCAGTTGGGAACAATCCTTGCTCCTCGCAAGTTTTTTCCTTGCAAACGTGAATAGTTAGATAGCAGTTCGCCCTGAACTTAGTTAGTTTTATAGTTAGTTAAGGGAGAGACTGCCCTCCACATCAATGTCAAGGAATTGAGGGCAGTCAGACTGGCATGCAAGGTGTTTCGCCACTCTTTACTGGGGAAAATGGTACGGGTGCTGATGGACAATACCACAGTGATGTTCTCCATCAACAAGCAGGGGGGAGCGCGCTCCTCGGCTCGGTGCCAGGAGGCGCTTCGTCTTTGGGACTTGGCGGTGAGATACGACTTCTGTTTAACCGCCTCTCACCTCCCGGGGGTCAGGAACAACGAGCGGACCGCCTCAGCAGGTCGTTTCTCCCCCAACACGACTGGTCGTTGCATCCAGAGGTAGCGGCCAGGATTTTCCGCGAGTGGGGTGTTCCCCGACTGGACCTGTTCACGTCGTCCTGGAACTGGAAGTGCCCGAGGTTTTGCTCACTTTGGGGTCGCGAGCCGGACTCCCTTTCTGACACGTTCCTCATCGAATGGATGGGGACCCTCATGTACGCGTTCCCCCCTTCCCGCTCCTGCCCAGAAGATCAAGAGGGACAGAGCGGACGTGATACTGATTGCCCCAGCGTGGCCGAGGCAGTATTGGTTCAGCTTGCTGCAGGACCTGTCCATCGCCCTGCCGATCGAGCTCCTGAGGAGACCGGACCTGCTCTCCCAGGACCACGGCCGCCTGCTGCACCCTGCACCTGACGGCCTGGAGACTCTCTGGCTGACGGAGGAGGAGAGAACCTGCTCGGAGCAGGTCCAACGCGTGCTACTGGGAAGCAGGAGGCCCTCCACGCAGGTCGCCTACAGGGCCAAGTGGAGGAGGTTCACCTGCTGGGCGGAGTCACGGGGCGTAACCCCCGGTACGTCCCCCGTGCAGGCAATCCTCGACTACCTGCTGCAGCTTCGGCTGCAGGGTCTAGCGCTAGCCTCCCTCAGGGTGCACCTAGCGGCCATCTCGGCTTTCCATCAGCCGATGGGGAGGCAGTCCCTGTTCTCCCACCCCATGTCGGTGAGGTTCCTCAGGGGGGTCGAGAGACTTTACCTGCAGGTCCGTGACCCGGTGCCTCCGTGGGATCTGAACCTGGTCCTCAATAGACTGACGGGGGCCCCCTTTGAGCCCTTGGTCACCTGTCCCCTGCTGATCCTGTCTTGGAAGGTGGCCTTTCTTGTGGCCATTACCTCAGCTAGGAGGGTCTCTGAGCTAAGAGCTTTGACCTCGGAGCCCCCCTATACCATGTTCTTCCGGGATAAGATACAGCTGAGGCCTCACCCTGTGTTCCTGCCTAAGGTAGTCTCTTGGTTCCATTGTAACCAAGATATTTTCCTCCCTGTGTTTTTTCCTAAACCGCACGGGTCCGAGGACGAGAGGAGACTGTACACCTTCGACGTGAGGAGGGCGCTGGCGTTCTACCTGGACAGGACGAGGCCGTTCCGAAAGACCACGCAGCTCTTCGTCGCGGTGGCGGAGAGGATGAGGGGTTCCCCGGTCTCTGCCCAGTGCATCGCCAAGTGGATCACCGCCTGCATCCGGCTCTGCTACGAGCGTGCAGGCGTCCAGCTTCCCGGAGTGGTGACGGCGCACTCAACGAGGGCCCAGGCCGCGTCGGCGGCCTTCCTGGAAAGGGTCCCCCTGGATGACATCTGCAGGGCTGCCACCTGGTCCTCGGTGCACACCTTTGCTGCACACTACGCTGTCGTCCAGCAGTCGAGAGAGGACGGGCGAGTCGGCAGAGCCGTGCTGAAGGCAGCTCGCCGTTGACTCCTACCCACCTCCAGGTAAGGCTCGTTAATCACCTAAGTGGAATGCATATGAGCAATCACTCGAAGGAGAAAACATGGTTACTTACCAGTAACTGTTGTTCTGCGAGATGTGTTGCTCATATCCAGTCCTCACCCACCCTCCGTCCCCGCTGTCGGAGTCGGCAGAAAGAAGGGACTGAGGAGGGGAGGGGCCGGCAGCACCCTATATGCTGCCGCATGAGGGCAGCACTCCAGGGGGCGCTGAGGCCAGCTGCTAGGGAAAAAGTTCTCTGAGGGCCGTGCACGAGGGCGCGCACACACCTAAGTGGAATGGATATGAGCAACACATCTCGAAGAACAAGTTACTGGTAAGTAACTGTTTTTTGACGCTGCTTGCACTCTTCATAAATCTGTTTTCCTCCCACGTACACTGTATAAAGCCTGTTTAAGAATCTAATATTTATTCTAATAAACATGAAGGCATCTCTGTTTATCTATCTCTGTAGATAATACTCATCTTGTCACTGTGAAGACAGATGTCAAAAATAAAAACTACCGTTAAGAAGCCTATGAAAATGTATGCTTCAAAATGTTTATTAAACAACCATTTAAAGCATCTTCTGAGTCATGTCACTGCCCTCATTTATTTGTTTCATTTTTTCCCCTTGTGCTATTTTCCTCCCAAAACTGTTCTTGCTGCTTCCTTATTATTCAGATGTATAATTAGAAATCCATTATTTTGTTTTATGGAGATGTGAAGTGTAGGAAGAAAGCTGCGTAACTACTTTTTACATACAGCATGCAAATTATCCACCTTGTGTATTTTGGCAGTGGTTCTGAATGTTCGGCAGATGTAGTTTTCATTTCCCTTGGAGCTCTGTTTACCCATTTTATTGCTAATCATCAAGTATAGCAGCAGAAAATCAAAAGAAGAGGGGAAAAAGCTTTCTATACAAGCAGCTTAATATATGTGGATTGTAGCGTTTTGGCTGGAATGGTACATACATTAAAGTGCTGCACCTACACAATGCTTTTCATGGCTATTATATATAATTAATGGCCATAAAAAGCGTGAGAGATAAATATACTACACAAGAACTGTAACTCCAAAACCATAATTGTTAGGTAAGCATTTTGTAAGATATGATTTTAAATATTCTTCCCAAATAAAGTAAAGGATAAATTTGATTCCTCTGTTCTAAACATTGGAAATATTTGAAATGCAATGGATGGAATCTTCCTATGTATGGTTTAAAATAGAAATAAAGAAAGTAAATTTTTCAGACATTATTCTCTCCGAGAATGTGAAAGGGGCACTAGAAATAACATATAGCTGGATAGCTGGATACACCAGAGATAATATGAACAATGAGTTGTTTTTTCCTGAAGATGTCATTTCCTATATCTGACCAGAACAATGTATTATTTCAGAGTATTAGTGGTATTAGCATCCAGAGGTGCAAAGAGGAGGAAGCAGATTTTAGAAAACCAAATAGCACCATTCATTTAATGCTACAACATTCACCCAAGAATTAATGATGACTGCTTCTTTTTTCACTAGACTATTATATTTGTATTAACTAATTTGCATTAGTAATAGCATGTAATGCAAGCCTTTTGTTTGGGAACTGAAACCATGCTTTAGTTTTGGGGCAGGGAGTCGTATCACTTGGATTGATTTGGAACCCCATCATTATGTGAGAAAAAAAGGACAGTCCAGTGGTAGATATCTAGCTTGCAACTTTGGAGACTGAGGTCCAATTCCTTGTTCCATCTACAGGCTTTCTGTGTGATTGTGGTCAAATCACTCAGAGCAAGACACTCGGCTGGAGTTAATCAGTATAGCTCCATTGAAGTCAATGGATTTGCACCAGCTGAGGATCTGTTTCTTAGCCTTTCCAGTCTCAGTTCCCCATCTGTACAATGGAGATAAATTGAGTACTTCCCAACCTCATAGGACTGTTGTGAGGATAAATACATGAAAGATTGCAAGGTGGGCAGATACTGCAGTAATATAGGGACAATAAAGAGACCATAGGTCGGTTAGATAGAGAGAGTGAAAGAAGATGTTAGTGGGACAGAACAGGCTTTCTTCTACTGCCAGGTGTGTGTCCTGTATTTTGGCTTTTTACATAAAATAAAACCATGATGGCTTCTTTCTTGTTTCAGAGCTTAGAGAAATAAAGGCACCGCTGTGATTAATCACAACTATTTGTTTTAAACTTGCAATTAATTGCAATTATTTTTTTAATCATTTGACAGCCCTAAATGGCTACTGGCATGCTGTTATCAGACATGCCCATGACTGGTGAAATCCTAACTCTTATTGTAAATTATTTGCAGATAAGGATTTGGAATAATGATACCACTGGGACATCGAGCAGGCCAGAGGTTGATCCAGGTGAGGTGAGACATGCTGATGACAGTGTAACAGAGAAGTCTGTAGCAAAGGATCTGTAGAAAAGGTGAGGGCTATGATTTATGTTTTTGCCTTAGGTGCTATTATCATGCTATTTGTACACCTGTTCTACCTCTGTTATTTGTTGTTAAGCATAGGTCTGTATGCGGCCTTCATGGTTACAATGCCAGGTTTCTTCTGTTCCCCTACTGAATAATACTAGCACCTTTCTTCCCTTCTATTTTAAGCCGCTTCCCCTTTATTTTTTGAAGTAGCTGCACCTCTTTCATTGCCACAAAGATCAAGTCTACATCAAACCTTTGAATTCTATCTAGAATGCATAATAACTACATGTGCATGCTTTTTTCTCCTCTTCCTTGAGTTGGTTTTCCAAATGGACAGAAGGAGATTTCTTAGAATTTTCTTAGAATCCTGTTTAGCCAGGCATGTGTAGAGCTCAGCTGTCGCAAGGACTCAGAACTTTCCTTCTTCCTTTTGCTGGACTGTGTTCTCTTAATGGCTTATTGATAGAATTTGTTCAGCTAATAAGTAAAAAGATGTTCTTTTTAATGTAAACCATGAAAACAAACTGGGATCTGAAAGTCAGTCTGGGTCCTATACTGTTTGTACAACATCACCAGTAATAAGGAATCTGCAGGCCAAATTCTGCCTTCCTTTACACTTGTGCTACTCCAGTGTCTTCAGATGTTGCTCTCAGTTACACCTCTGCAGCTCCGTTGTCTTCAGCTGACAGCTTGCCCCTCTCAGTGTAGGCCTCAGTCCTGCAGACAGCCTCTGCTCTTGCACTTCTTTGAATAGCTCCACGTGGATTCAAAGGTTCACCTTTAGGGACCAATTTCAAAGACTAGGGTCTGAGGCCTTGTCTACACTGCATGTTTGCCATGATTACAGCCATTAGTAGCTAAGCACTGGTGTAGCTGCACTGATGAAAATCACTGAACAAGCAAAACTGCTGTTTGTACTGGGGGCACTTACCCTTGCTTGAAAGAGAAGGCAGAATTTGAAGACAATGGAGTTGCAGATAGTGGTTTATCCTAGCTACACTAGGGGGTTGGCACCAGTGCAGTTATACTGTAGGCTGGCCACCCCTGGCTACAATTAGGCAAATTGTTCTGTAAACCAGAAAGAATCTAGCACACCCTACCGTAACCGTATTGGCATTGCAGTGCCAGTAGCTGTAAAGACTAACACAAACTATTTTAAAATCACTGCAGTAAGTAGATACAACTCTGGATACCCACAGGGAGCAGAGGAAGCAGGTGTCATTTTTACATAGCTACTTTTCAGAGCAGAATTGAGCTTTAATTCTTAATTTGAAGGCAAAACTATGTAAAAAAATAAATAAATTGAAGTGTTTTTAAAATTAATTTGATCCAGCTGGAGTTTGCACTTCCTCTTTGACTTTTTCTTTTATTATTTAAAAATCTTAATGATCTGTGACAAAACTGGTAAGGAAATCTGCAAAATCTAGGGATTCCACAGAGCTCTATCTGTGAACACTCATGCTATTCACTGTTGCATTGAAATACCCACCCACTCCCTCCTCCTGCTGCAGCAAACTAATAAGCACATTGACTGCATCCATTTAAAGAAAATACCTTGACACACCTCAGTGCATTAGGTATTTTAAAAAATTCTGTAAGGCTGCCAGCCAGTGGATTTAGCAGAATATCATCATTGCCTGCAAATTGTCAGGTACCTTTTGTTTGCCAGTACCAGAATGAATGAATCAGAGAGGCCTCTGAAATCAGAACTGTTTGTTTGTTTGTTTCTGGGGGCAAGGAGGGATGTGAAGGCTCACCAATTGACCTCCATAACCCTGAAGCCAGCCACCTGCTTCAATAATAGCACACAGACTTATTCAAAGTCCTCCGTGATATCTTCAAACTAAGTCATTCCGACAAGTTGCACGTTATATCTATAATGAGATATGCAGTTATATTTCCAAATGAGGACTGGAAAGGCCTGTTCTACTTCAACCACAAGCTGGTAGTCTTCACTGGGTGAAATTCTATGGCCTGTGCTATGCAGAAGATGAGACTAGCTAATCATAATGGCTGCCGCTGGCCTTAAAATCTGTTGAACTGATACAATGTAAATTTCATATGTATGTGAAATTTGTGCCGCGCTCAAGCTGGGCTGATTCATTACACTCTAATATATTTGTTGAATGTGATGAATTTCACGAGGTATGATAAGTGTATTATTGGCTGCTTTTTGAGTTACCCATCAGACTCTGGATTTGAAGGTCAGAGAGCCAGCTCCTTCCCCCATGCCTCACTCACAGCTGGGCGATGTGCCCTAGAAATTGCCTTGTTCCTTTGCTTTATGTTTAAACTTACAGCTTAGGGCAAGGAAAAGGTGAATCAGGTTCAAAGAAATGCTCGACTGGGGTCTCTCACGTACCATGCACTTGCTGCAGACCCTTCTGGGGCAGGTCCATGAGCTGGGGGAAGACAAATGCCCAGTGCAAGGAGCTGTGATGAGCTCCTGTCTCCGGCTCGTCTCCCACCGCCCCCTGTGGATTCCACCCTCTCCCTTGCAGCACCCTGGCTCCTTGCTGGATGGTGGGTGGGAAGCACCTGGAGGGGGTGATCTGCCCCTCACCTGGAAAGGGAAGCGGTGCTCGCTGAGCGACTCCATGCCCAGGGAACACTGCCAGCTGTTCCCAGGGTATCAGTCACCCCGCAGCTTCCACTCAAGCTCTCCTGACTTGACAAGCCGCAGAGCCGCCACCAGCCTTTGGCTGCTTCCTGGGGTTGCTGCGTCCCTGCTGCATGTGTGTAAGTGGCCTTTGCCCCAGCACCACCAACTGGGTTTTGCAGGAGGGTGGGTGAAAGGGCTGAGCAGTTATGGGGGGGCTGCTCCCCACCCCCCCAGAGAACATGGGGTGGGGCTGATTGTGTCCCTACCCATGAGCGAGTTTCATCTCCCTTCTCCCCAAGATGAGGCTGAGCCAGCCTGTCCCCTCCAGCTCTGAGGTGTGGGTCTGCCTCCTCTGCTGGGAGAGAAGCTCAGAAGTGCACTGGACCTGAGTGCAGCATCCTCTGCCTCAGAGCAGAAATCGTGGTGAGCTGCTACACACGCAAACCCTCCCTGAGTGCCTGATCCCTCCACAGGGAGCCAAGAATTTCCCGCAGTCAGTGTCTGTCTCTCTGGCCTGGTTCACGGTTACCGTGAAATTTGGCGGCAGACTTCCTAAATTCTAAATCGTGCGGCATCCCCACTACAGTGCACCAACAGGAAACCCTGCCATCGATGCACTGTTACTCTTTCTCCGTGCGTGGATTTATTCGGTCGACTTCCGGATCAATTGAGTGGGTCTCCACTTCTGCTCAATCGATCCCAGAGAATTGATCTGGCGGTGCCGAATTTGCTGCTGTAAGTGAAGACGTACCCTCTCTCTTCTTTCTGAGTGGGGCAGTGCAAAGCAGAGCCCTAAGGAGGACTGTTTTTAATCCCACTCTCACCCACCACTGCATTGTTTTTTGCATTTTTATCTTGCTCGCACCCACAAAAGCCTTAGGTCCCGCAAGACATATTCTCCCGTGCTACTAAAAAACAAACAAAAACAGTCTGTTAATATGTATCTGAACAGAATTCAGACAATTTTTATGTGGTAAACTGATGAGAGATTTAGTGTTTTCCCACAAATTACCACAGTATCCCTCTATATAAATATATATATTTTCCCCCGTTTTTGCCTGCAACAGAGTACATTTTACCTGCTATTGCCCATGGGATCCCAGTCCCACTGCAAGGTTCTAGTGCAAAGGGGCAGGAAACCGGAGGGGCTGGGAAGGCAGTGAATGCCAGGTTTTATCATTAAACAGTTGGTTTTCTTCCACTTCCTATGCCAGCTCTTAAAAAACAAACAAACATGCAACTCAATAATATGTAACCCTTCTGGCGGATAGAGTCGGCAGCAGCCAGGGCTGGGTTCTGTGTCTAAGTGTCCCTGTCAGTAGTAAAACACCAAACTGGCTCGAGCCCCCAGCCAGTTACCTGGGAAATCACACACTATCCCTTGGGCACCCCAAGGGCAATACTTCCCCTCTCGCAAGCACAGAAACTGAGTGTAGAAAGTAACCTTTTAATAACAGAAGAGAAGTAACACAGCACTGGTTTGGGGCACAGCACAATCAGAATTCATGAACTCAGTGAGCCAAACCCATCCCAGAGTACAAAGGCATGTCCTCGGGCTCTTCCTTCCTTCTTTTCTCCTTACTGACCATCGAAGTTGCAGTGTCCAGCTCTCAGTTACAGTTATGGCTCCGTCCGTCCTCTCTGCAGGCTCCGGTCCGACACTGACTTGACCAGGCCCCTCTGCTGCTGTCTCCTACCACCTCCGGGCCTCGCTGAGTCCCCAACCGCTGACCACTCCTGGCTGGCGCCGACCGCGCCAGGCTCCCACTGACCACTGGTGCCAACTACACCTGCTCCCACTGACCACACCTGGCTGGTGCCGACCACACTAGGCTCTCTAATAGTTCAGCTCTTAGTGATATTCAGCTTATGGGTAAACCTTCTGCTGACACTGAAGCAATGTCCCTGTTTTCAGGAAACAAAAAGGCTCCAAGAGAAGTAATTAATTCTACCTTTTAACAATAGGAGGAGATCATCACTCCATGCCTGGGAGCAGCCCTTTCCCAGGGCTGGTGCAATCCCAATAGAAGATTCATCATATCTCCCCACTCTTTACAATGCTGAAACATCTGTCCGCCATCTTCGTGGCACTCTATTTGGTTTAGGGTAAAGTATTTTATCATAACAGGCTAAGCACATTTTTGCTGACATCTGTTCATACAATTGAAGGACAACATCTCATTACCCCAGCAGTTAACACAAAAGTGGTTTGTAGCCCAAAACCAGCCATGCTAACCACTTCCCATTATGCTCAGCACCTAGGTGTGCTTATCCATATACAGTGAAATTATGCTAAATATTTAATTGTGCTCATGCAAATACAAAGCCCATACAAACAAAGTGCCCCCCTCCTTTCAGCTGACTGAGCAGGAGAGAGCACCACTCAGACTGTCTGAGCAGGGGGGAGTTCCACTAAAACCTTCCTTACAAATAAACTATATAACTGTGGAGGGTGAATATAAGAACAGCTGCTCTGGAAGTTTTCTGTCCTGTATGTTTGTTTTCCTCCAGCCACTAGTGTTTGTCAGTACTGGTAAGAAAAGTTAGTAAAATGAGGACCAATGACAAATCAGCTGTTTTCATGTGTTGCCGTAATTATCAAGAGTTTTCCTTAGCCTCATAGCAATGTTATGTCGTTTAGAGCCTGATCCAAACCACAGTCTCAATGACTTAAATGAGCTTTGGATTATTTTTTTAGCAAGCGTCATCAGCATGAAAGCATGTCCTCTGGAATGGTGGTAGAAGCATGAAGGGGCTTACGAATATATAGCATATCTGGCATATAAATGCCTTGCAGTGTCGCTACAACAGTGCCAGGCAAACACCGGTTCTCACTTTCAGGTGAATATTGTCAATAAGAAGCAGGCATCATTATCTCCCATAAATGTAAACAAGCTTGTCTTAGCGATTGGCTGAACAGGAAGTAGGATTGAGTTGACTTGTAGGCTCGAAAGTTTTACGTCGTTTTGTTTTTGAGTGCAGTTATGTAACTCAAAGAATATTCTACATGTACAAGTTGCACTTTGACGATAAAGAGATTGCACTACAGTACTTCTGTGAGGTGAATTGAAAAACGCTACTTCTTTTGTTTAGCTTTTTACAGTGCAAATATTTGTTATAAAAATAATATAAAGTGAGCACTGTGCACTTCTATTCTGTGTTGTAATTGAAACCAATATATTTGAAAATGTAGAAAACATCCAAAAATATTTAAATAAATGGTATTCTGTTATTAATAGTGCCATTAAAACTGCAATTAATTGCAACTTTTTTTTTAATCTCATGATTAATTTTTTAATTCTTTGATAGCCTAATACCTTGAAAAATCTGATTCTTAGGTACCGTTCAATATGAGGTAAAATATGAGATTCTGGCTCCTTATTTGGAATATAGCTTTTTGTTTGCCCTCATTTAGGGCCAGGTTCTGCCACCCATGTCCTGCACAAGCTAATGTTTCAAAGGAACAATACAGGGTTTACAACACAAGAGCAAGAGGCATCCAAGCGGGGGTACGGGCTATTGGTGGGTACAGAGTCATTGGGGGTCGGGAAGCAGAACGAGATCATAGCCCAAGGTGTCCTGGATGGGGTGAAAAGCGGGGGTTTACAGTGCAGGAGACATAACAGTGATGGGGGAAACGTTACGCATTACAACGGTCGCGTGGGGTGCGGAAGAGAGTGAGCTCATAAGTTCGTGACGACGTGACGTCCCCCATGGGGTGGCAGGAGGTACTACCTTGCTCTACAAGCGATTGCGCTGATTTAAATAAGACTATTCAGAGTAAGATAGTACTCGTGATGAGTAATGGTGGCAGAACTCTCCCTAAGACTTTATAAAAACTATACGGCCTTTTTAAAGTAAAGGGCTGGCCCTGATGTCCTGGCCAATATTCCCTGGAGTATTCCCAGGAGAATAGATTCTTGCACCCAACCTGTCACCTTCTGTTGCATGAATAATGGGAGTTCTGTTTTCCTACAGTAACACATACATTACCAGTATATAAATTCTTTACTAGTGATAATAGTACAAGTCTAAACTTTAATCAGCACTGTGCTGTCAGAACATCATAGTTGTGTTACGGTCCTAGCTGCACATGTCCCATGGAGGTCTCCCATCCAAGAATTGTACCAGCTCAGCTCAGCTTGTGAGATGTTGCTGGATCACAGCAAAGAAGGGGTGGATAGCTGCAGACAGTAGTGGAGTTCTTTAAATTAGACAGTTTGTTTGCTAAAGTATTGGCTGCCACTGAATTTTGTTCTCTCATGCTTCTGGGCTCTGTACTCCTGTGTGCTCTGTGTCCCCCCTCTATAGGGGGGATCTAAGGGATGGCTGGGAGGGCAGTGGTATGGAATAACAACCATGTTGGTACAAACAGCTAATGAGGAGGAGATGGCGGGAGGTTTTAAGACTAACTTTGCCCTGTCCTACCTTGACATAAATCTAACCTTAAAGGTTAAAAGTTTGCAGAGGAGCACCGTTACGTGTCCGATGCTTGAATTGGAGTGGTACAGGTGGCATCCCACCCTTTTGTTTTTCCTCCTGCTGGTTGAAGTAAGCAGATAGTCCCCACAATTCTAGCTCTTCAGGCTGGTTCCTGTTACGTGATCCAGTGAATACATCCATAACGGTAGCCAACACAGGGAGATCATTAGTTAGCACACTTGCTTATTATTAGCCAAAAACACGCACACAAAAAACTGCTCTAGCTCTTTCCCTTCATAGCGCTTGACTTATAAATTAGTCACAATCACATTTTCAATTAAATATTAAAGCGAGATACTAAAATGAAGGTTTTCTTCACATGCATGCAGCAATACAGCTGTCCTAGTAGAATTTCAGGGGTGGAATTTGCTAAAAATGCCCCTAATATTATTATCATTAAACTGCTATTTCTCAGAATAGCTTTTCTATAGGAACATAGCAGACAAAGCTTTAGCATCATATACAATGACAGGGCAAAGGTAGAGTTATAGAAGGGACAGCCTTTTGCATTTTAATCCTTTTTTCTCTCCAGCATATCTATCTTGTTGTAGCTGATAAGCATCAGGCGTAGACTGCATAAGCAAGTCTATTGGTTTTTAAAGACAATTCTGTGCACCTGGAAAGTCAGAAAATTCAGGACAAATGACAATATCAAATTTTCTTGTGCATTTTCTGGTTTGTTTTTTAGTCTGTGCATGTTTTGTAGCGGTGGCTCCCAGTAATGGAATCCTAGCATCCTCTAATAGATTGTTCCAACATACTTGGCTTTATATGTAGGCCAGCCATTCAGTCCCTATCAAGAGCAGAGCTGATCCATACAAACTTTGAAATGTCTTCAGAAACCAGTGACCCACTAGAGTATAGTTCAAACGCAGCATCAGAAATATAGTTTACCTCTGGAAATTGGGTTCTTTCATTGTCTGACTATGTTAGACGTAGTTATTCCAATGTGATGGTCAGGGCACAAACATACTCTGTTTATCGTAATGTCTGTATTTGCAACATAAAAATCCTTAAAGCTGAGCAACCCTCAGAATTGTAATATGCTCTTGGAAAGCATTTAAAGGGGCTCATTAGAAATTGTAAAACCACTTCTCCATGTCCAAAGGAGAATAGTCAGAAACATATATGCAGCAGAAGTTTGCCTTTGTCACCTTTCTACTGCCTTTTTTACCCCTTCAGATGAGACATCTCACTGTCTTGATATTGACAACCCAGACTCCCAGAAGGGTTGATATCTTCCCTGCCTTGTTACCTATAAGTTTTCTCCTCCTGACAGAACAATGTAAAACAGCTGACCCTGTCCAGAATAATAGCATTACAGTTACACAAAGAAGATAGTTGTATTATGCTGTGTGTTGGTCGGGATCTGTGTGGAGCACCTTCTGAATTCTTGTGGAACAAGAAAATGTGATTTTTTTTTAAATACTATAAAGAAATGATAGTTTTATTACTTGATTAACTTACTGAATATAAAAGCTCTGGTATCTTGTTAAAACCAATGTTTTAAAAAAGGGAAAATAGACACTGAATGCCCTAAAATCTTGTTTGAAAATTAGCAATATTTTGATGTATTCAATTTAGTGACCATATGCTAGAATATTTTAACAATTGTTAATTCTGTTTGTTTGAGAGAATGGAAAATTAATTCACCTGGGGGTTAGGAACATAGGATGAGAGGGACCTCTTGGTTAGCAAGTCCAGTTCTGGCTATCACAGACAACCCTATCATATCATCCCTTTCAGGTCAAAGTTTGAGTAGTGTACAGAGTCCACCTCCACCAGCTGCTGACTGTGAACCAGACACACAGACTACGTCTACACTATGAGCTAGGGGTGTGATTTCCCCGGCTTTGTGTACATGTAGCTCTCATTGAGATAGCACAAGGATAAATAGCAGTGTAACCCCGGGAGCATGGGTGCAGCAGTGGAGGCATGGCTGAGCCGTGCCAAGTACAATCCTGTCAGAAATCAATGGGTATTACGCAGCATGGCTCAGCCGTACCTCTGTTTCCGCTTCACTACTATTTACATTCTCACTCTATCTCAATGACAGCTAGTGTGAATACATGTAGGTAAGTAGGGGAATCACACCCTTAGCTCGTTGTGTAGACAGAGACAGAGAGAAGTCAGAGAGAAGAAACCTGCCAAATACAATGGGCTGGCGTTCGCAGGCACAATGAGTTGAATGCTTACACCAAGCTGGAATTTGTCCCAACAAGTTCAGTATCCCCAAGAGGGGAAGAAATCATCCACAGGGAGCTTTTTTCCACCTGTCGCTCTCATTGGCAGAGTATAAGATGATCTGACAGGAAGAAAGGACATCGGCACCACCATAGTCAAGGAGAACTGAGGACCCAGTGAACAGTAATACCAGTCAGTGAGGAAGGGGACCCCCAGCAATTACCCAGGGTGACCATGACAAGAGAGAACTGAACATCGACATTGCTAGACTGAGAATAAATCTGGTTTACTTCTTTCTTTTCCCCTTAGTCAGGAAGGAATCTCACTGTTTTTATATGTGGATTCCATGTGTGCACAACCTCTTTGTGCAGGAGTTAAATGGTGCAGGAATTTAAGTGTTCTACATAGCTTCATCTTCTGCTTCTCTAGTCTGCTCCTGAGAGTCAGTGCTCCCATGATTTCCTCAGGCCATGCTCCTGTTTATAAAGGTTAAGCCATCCAGTGATTTAGATGGTCAGTGGGAGCTGGACCGATGAATTCCAACTATCAGCTGCATGAAGGACGTTGCATGGCAAATGGCTAATGGAAATCCATGGACTGAGATAGGTTAGTAAAAATGACTCTGACAATGACAAATAACCTGGGGAAAAAACATCACCATCGGTTTATGGAAAATTCATGGAAAGGGGAAAGGATCCAGATCTGCTGTCCACAGTGGCCAGTTCCGCCAGTCTCAGTAATGTGATTTGTACCTTATGGCATAATGCCACACTGGCTGTTATCTTTGGGGAGGAGTTCCACTTACAGAATACCCTTGACACACAGCATAAGGGACACCAAGGCATTACAAAATGCAGGGAGATAGCTAATCAGTATGTTTGGTGGTCTGGGCTGAGCAAAGAACTATGGAAGATTGTTGAGAAATGTGATGTTTGTGATCCCATGACAAAGAACCCTCCAGAACTGTTCCTGTCATCTGCAAGACAGGCAATGGCAGAAAGTCGGGGCTGATTTTTTCTATCTGGATAATATAACTTATCCTTCGATTTATTTCTTGATTCATTGAAGTTTGCCAGGTTGCTCATGAAGTGTAGTTGTGGAGATTAAACCCCATCTTTGCCCATTTTGAGATACCTGAGCAAGTCATCTCTGACAGTGGTCCACCATTTTCCTTTGAAAACTTTGAGGTTTGCAAATACCTGTGGTTTCACTCTGGTCACATCCAGCCCACATTTCCCTCAGAGTAACGGTGAAGCAAAATATGGAGTAAAGACAATAAAACAACAGCTTTCTAAATCCTCAGATCCTCATCTTACCTTGCTGGCACACTGGTCAACACCCTTAGCAAATGGATGCAGCCCTGTGAAACTGTTGATGAGAAGAAGTTGGAATCCACTATCCCAACCATCCCTTCCCAACTAGACCCTTGTTGACCTGCCTTCCCGAGGCTACAGAAGAAGGAAGATTAATATAAAACCTCTCAGAAGAAGGATTTGAACAGGTGCCGTAGAGTCAAATCCTTGAGTCCAGGAGACTGCATTTGGGTGAAAAATTTTCAGGAAAAAGGGACAGTGCAGGGATGTTCCAAGGCTTCTCAGTCCTGCTTTGTTAGGGTGCCAGCGGGATTCATCTGTCAGAACTGGGGACATCTTGTTGCATCTTCAGGTGGACTTCCAGTACACCCTGATCGCTACCCTGTGACTGAGCCTATAAACACTACCCTCCCTGTCCACATAGAACTCCAGCAGTTTTGCCAGATCCTTTCACTGCAAGGAGATATCCAGCAAGAGAAACACAGCCTCTTGCATTCCTGGAGGGTTGTGTAAGATCTTGAGGGTTCAGGCAGGTCAGAGGACTAGTAGTCGAATGTCATAAAAGGGCAGAATAAATCCCTGATTCAAGGCTGAAGGTTCAGGCAGCCTACTCTGCTCTCCGTAGGGCTGTTGATTCTTGTTTCGTATTGTTTTAGTGTAAAGTTGGGATGAAGGTTTTACCACCCTTCCTTTTTCAGAAAAAGGGATGTGGTGCTGGCTGTGAAGCTTTAGAGGAGCCACTAGAGGGCATAGAGACAGCAGGTAAGGTCTAGGCAGTAGAGTCATTCTTGCATTCACCTCAAGCATGGTGTACTGGCTCTCTGCAATCTCCACCCATAGAGATGACTTTCTGTTGGGAATAAACGCTGGCAAGCCACGTGATCGTCCTTCACCTCTGTCCCTTGGCTGCACTCGCCGTGCTTAGGTACTAACAGCACATGTTCCCAGGCCGCCTTATCACTGCTTTGGCCTTCACAGAGGAAGTACAGGGCCCACGGGACCCTCTCGAGCATGAAAACAGGCTTGTAAATCATGGAACCATATTGTGTGTATACTATATAATAAAGGACCCCGAGAGGCCTCGGGACGCTTCTTTGCCGCACTCCCCGTCTTCGCCTGGTTTGTCGTCGCATCTGGTGACCCCGACGTGATTGTGATCCGGCGGTGCGATCCAGCCCCCCCGCCTCATCGGCTGGCAAAGCCTAGGTGCACCACAGCGGGAACGCTCCCTCGTGAGTATGGGGGGGGACTTGTCCGTGCCTCAGAAGGCTCACGCGAAAGAGCTTTCTAAACTCCTCCGACAGACCGGGTGCGCAGCTGCCTCCCTCAAACAAATTGAAGACCTTGTGCGTGTTATAGAATACAAATGCCCCTGGTACCCTGACAGGGGCTCCCTGTGTTCTGATGATTGGCAAAAAATAGGTGCGCGGCTCTTACAAGAGCCCCGCTCTGATATTCGGCATGTTCTTCTTTGGCAGCACTGTGCAAGCGCGATAGGGCAGTTGCGGGCGGAAGCGTCCCCTGTCGCGCCCCAACCCACAAAATCCCTGTCACCTACCCCCACTCCTCCAGCCTATGCCACTGCCGACCCTACGGCTCCCCTTGAGCATTCAGACGCCCCCCAACCTGCAAAGGCAGGGGGCGTACGCGCTGCTCTGCATCGAGCTCAAGCGCAGGGCCAGGATCCCCTCACGGAGGAATGGGAAGGGGAACTCCCCGAGCTGTTTCCCGTTCAGTATGCAACAGATGCGGCTGGGGCACCAGTCGTAACCTGGGGCCAGCTCAGTTATTCTACTCTGCGGGAGTTGAATAAGGGAGTTCGTGAGTCAGGCTTGCACTCCTCGTATGTGTGGGGGCTAATTGAAGGCATAGCTAATGGACACCACATGATTCCCCAAGATTGGAAAGATCTTTTCCGAATGATTCTTTCCCCAACTCAGTATTTAGTCTGGGACAACGAGTTCAGGCAGGCCGCTATTGCGGCTCAGTCCGCCCAGGCTGTTCCCGACCAACTTTATGGGGCTGGCGGTTTCGCCACGGTCGAAGCGCAGATGCAGCTGCCCCAGGAAATGTTTAAAATCACTAATCTCTGTGTACAGCGTGCTTTACGTCGTGTTCCCATTACTAACAAGCCCCTTCTTTCTTTCACCAATGTTCGGCAGATGGCCTCTGAGCCTTTCCACCAGTTTGTGGATCGGCTCAAGGAAGCCATTCACTGCCAAATTGATAATGTTGAGGCACAGGCGGAGCTGCTTCTACGCTTGGCATTTGAACAGGCCAATGCAGATTGTAAGAAAATTCTTCAGCAGGTAGTGCACCGTCCGGGGTATGGGCTAGCTGACATGGTCAAGGCTTGTGCAGAGGTTGGCACCCAGACGCATGCTATGGCCCTCCTTGCGGGGGCCCTCCGTGCTGGAAATAAGCCCACTGGTAATTGTTTTAACTGTAACAAGCCCGGTCACTTTCGTCGAGAGTGTCGAGCCCCGGGGGGGGGCGCCTTTAAGGGAGGCCGCCCACCCGGCGGTGGTGCTGCCGGCCGCCCTTCGAAAAAATGCCCCCGTTGTAATAAAGGGTTCCACTGGGCCAACCAATGTCGCTCCAATCCTCCGGGAAACTCCCGACCGGGCCCCCCTCAGGCCCAGGTCTAAACATGGGGGTTGCTAAGTCATCCTCACCCCACTCCCCCTCTCCCACGCTTCACGGGGAGGCTGGGATTAATTTGATAAATGCTCAGGACTTGTCCTCAGCACTCCCGGGAGAGGTCCTGCTTATGCCCACTCAGTTGCAGGGCCCTCTCCCCGACGGCTCTATTGGGCTTATTCTCCCCCGCTCCTCTACAGGTGCACAATCTGTTATGGTGGTTCCCGGGGTTATCGACTCCGATTACTCGGGAACCATCTTTGCCCAATTCTGGAGTAATTTTCCCTTATCACTTAAAAAGGGCGAATCATGGGCTCAACTCGTCATCGTCCCTTGTTTATCATCTGATGGGTCAAGTGCGGCGCAGTGCCGTAGCAGTCAAAGTCCCACTCCCCCCTCTCATGATCGAGCCCCCCTCTTCCATCCGCAGGTTGCCGCCCTAATCCAGCAGATACAGACTGCCAAGCCGACACGTGAGTACATCATCAACGGAAAAAAACTAAATGGGTTGCTAGATACTGGGGCGGACGTCTCAGTTATAGCCCAGCGGCACTGGGATCCTGCGTGGCCCTCTGAGCCCGCTCCTTCGGTTTGGGGTGTGGGGGGTATGCAGTCATCCCAACGCAGCGCCCATTGGCTCCCTGTGATTGACCCTGAGACCCACGCACAGGTCGCTCATATTCGCCCCTGTGTCCTCCCAATTGCTCTCAATCTCTGGGGCCGTGACCTTCTCTCCCAAATAGGTGCCTCTCTCACAACACCATGACGCACCCCACCGCTTTGGCGCTCAGGTGGAAGCCCCACGACCCTGTCTGGGTCGACCAATGGCCCCTTCCCCGCGAAAAACTCGCCGCTTTGGAAAATTTGGTACAGGACCAGCTTTCTGCTGGCCACCTCGAACCCTCCACTAGCCCTTACAATACTCCGGTATTTGTAATCCGTAAAAAATCTGGCAAGTGGCGACTTCTCCATGACCTGCGAGAAATTAATAAGTTAATTGAACCCATGGGCCCCTTGCAATGTGGTACACCAAACCCCAACCTTATTCCCCACGACTACCAATTGGCTGTTATTGATTTAAAAGACTGCTTTTTTTCTATCCCTCTTGACCCTCAAGACACTCAGTATTTTGCCTTCACTGTTCCCGTTTTAAATAATTCTCAACCCACCACACGTTTCCAGTGGACCGTTCTTCCACAAGGGATGCTTAATAGCCCCACCCTGTGCCAACATTTCGTTGCACAGGCGCTTTTATCCTTCCGCAGGCAATTCCCGTCCCTGCTGGTCTATCATTATATGGATGATATCCTCATTGCTGGCCCTGTTCTCCCCGCAACTTGGCAAGCTGATCTTGTTTCTGCCTTGTCGCCCTATGGCCTTTGTATTGCCCCCGAAAAAATTCAAACCCAGCATCCGTTTCTCTATTTGGGACATAAGCTTCATGCTGCCTATTCTGCCCCCGTCCTCCCAACCCTAAAGATTAATTCCCCAGTCACCTATGTTACTTTACAACAAATTCTTGGAGCAATAAATTGGCTCCGTCCCTATTATCGCCTTACTACGGCTACCTTGCACCCACTTTTCTCTGCTTTAAAGCAGGGTAAGCACCCAGCCGATCTCATTACCCTTTCCACCTCCCAGCTTGAGGTAATTTCCCAAGTCAATTCTGCGCTTGCCTGTCGCTGGGTGGATCGGGCAGTCGATAATGTCCCACCCAAGCTCATTTGTCTCCTTGATGTTTCACAGCCCTGTGCTGTCATTGCTCAGGATCTTTCCCCTGCTCTTTATATTCTGGAGTGGCTTTATTTGCCACACGCCCCCCCTAAAACCCTATCCCCCTTAGTCTCCATGCTTGCACAATTAATCACTAAGGGTCGTCTGCGTGCTCTTGCTCTTTTGGGGGTTGATCTCGTGGAAATCATTCTCCCCCTCCCTCTCAAACACAGTGCCACCATGCTGGCCCTCTCAGATGACCTTCAGTTAGCCCTGGCCGGCTTTGTCGGCCGGCTCTCATATCACGCCATGAAAGACCCCCGGCTCCACCTTGTTCAACACCTCCCTGTGCAGTTAATTTCTTTGCTTGCTCCCACACCTATCCCTTCTGCGCTCACGGTTTTCACTGACGGCAGCCCAACCCGGGGGGTCGTCTCCTGGCGTTCCCTCTGTCGGTGGCAATCCCGATTTACCCCCCCCCCAGGCCTCTCCCCAACAATCGGAGTTGGCAGCAGTTTGCCTTGCCTTTTCCTGCTTTTCAGATCAGCCCATCAATATTATCATCGATAGCCTGTATGTTGCCAATGTTACCTCCCAGATTTCTGGCAGCTATATTTCCCCTAATATGGATGTACCCCTTCTCCGTCTGTTTCTTGCCCTTCAGCATTCGCTCCAGATGCGTTCTCACCCTTTTTTTATTGCCCATATCTGTAGTCATCAACCCTTTCCTGGCTTTTTATCTGAAGGTAATGCCCATGCTGATTCCCAACTCCGTACCCTCCTCCCGTGCTCTGCCATTATTAGCCATGATCTCCATCACCAAAATGCTAAAGCCCTTGCCCGTATGTTTTCCCTCCCCCTCGCAGAAGCCCGTGCCATCATCCAGCAGTGTCCCCAGTGTTCATCCCACGCTTCCTACCCCCCCACCGGGGTGAATCCCCGGGGCCTCTCCTCTAATGATCTCTGGCAAATGGATGTTACCCATTTTCCCCCTTTTGCACCTTGGCGTTATCTTCACGTCTCTATTGATACTTATTCTGGCTTCCTCTGGGTCACCCCCCAAAAGGGTGAAAAGGCTCGTCATGTTTTAAATCACCTTGTCCGTTCTATTGCCGTTATGGGTGCGCCTGCTCGTCTTAAAACTGACAACGGCCCGGCATACTGCTCCGAAGCCGTTGCTGCATTTTGTTCCCGCTGGAACATTACCCACACCTTCGGTATTCCCTACAATTCCCGCGGCCAGGCCATTGTGGAGCGCGCTAATCGCACGCTCAAACAGGCTTTACTCACACAAAAACAGAAAGGGGGAATTCCCCTCTCACTCCCTGACAAAGAAGAATGGCTTGCTACCGTTCTTTTTACATTAAATCACCTTAACCTTATTTCTGAATGGCTTGCTACCGTTCTTTTTACATTAAATCACCTTAACCTTATTTCTGATGGCCCCCGCTTTGTATCCCGTACCCAAAAGCATTTCCGTTCTCATGAAGTTTTACCAGCCCCCAAGGTCACTTACCGCCTCCTGCCCGGGGACAGCTGGAGTAAGCCGGTCCCCCTTATCACCTGGGGGCGTGGGTATGCTGCTGTTTCCACAGAGGCCGGACCGGTATGGGTCCCTGCACGGTACGTGAAGCCCTGGTTAGGAGATGGCGTGGCACCAGGGCCTGCAGAACCCGATTCCCGACTTCAACCTGCGCCTGACCCAGGACCCCACCACGCCGGTGACCACACAGAGACGTCGCGGAGGCCCGAACCCTCCCGTGACATGGGGTCAGGTCAAGACCCTGGCCAGACAGGCAGAAAAGACCCTTGATGACCGCTACCTCGATAAAACACCAGAAAACTTTGTTGTTGCTCTTATTGCCTGTCTTAATGCCAATTCCTGTCTTTTGTTATGTATTATTGTAATAAGTATGTGTCCCATTTGTTACACTGCCCCCTTGTCTGCACCCCCCCCTTGCAATGAATGTCTGGGAGCAATTTGCGATTATGCTTAATCGGACCGATTTCTGCCTCTCCCGGCAGGTAGCAGTGGGACAGGTGTTAAGTACCTGTCTGGTCCCGGTCTGCAACGATGCCTCCGAGGTGGAAAACTCCACCTGGTTTTATGGCAGCTTGGGACAAGATACCACTATAAAAAACCTTGGCTACACCGCCTATCATAATTGGGGCACCCAGTCCAAACGCCCCCCGCTTCATGCTATTATGCTTGATACTCCATATGTTGCTAGTTTCAATGCTTCATGTGCCCGAATGGTTAATTGTACAAAACAAAATTGCTATCTCTCCCCGATGTTTTCCCTTAATTGCTCCTCCTACCTAAATATTTCCTACTTGTACAAGCACGTCTTCCTGCCTAACGGGTGGTTCTGGACGTGCTCTGGCCTCACATTCAATTACATACCGGCCAACCTTTCAGAGGGGGTCACCTGCTGCCTTAGCAGGCTCTCCCTCATTCTCCCCGCAAAGAGTCCTCTGTCTAAGCGTAAGCGATCTGCACGCCCACTGGACCCCTCCTGTGACAGTCACATTTCCCTACTTTCCACCACAGAAACTGTTGCCTTAGCCGTTTCTTTAGTGGGGGTGCCTGGGTTAGCTGTTAGAAATAGTAAAAATCTCAATGCATTAGCTTGCTCAGCTGTAAAGGCTTTAAATGCCACTTCTGTTGCTATCTCCCTGTTAAACTCTGAACAAGCTGAACTCCGACATGGGGTCCTGCAAAATCGAGCAGCTATTGATTATCTGTTATTTCTGCACCATTATGGATGTGAAAAGGTGGAGGGCATGTGCTGTTTCAACATTTCAGACCATTCTCACGCTATTGACAATCAATTATTAATGTTACAAAATCTTACTTCCCAAATTCGCATACACACCGATCCCATCTCTGCCTGGTGGGAGTGGTTGGCCTCCCTCCTTCCCGGGTGGGGGTGGCTTCACCAATTAATCACCTATGGGGGCCTTGCTTTGCTAGCCCTCCTGGTGTGCTGTTGTGGGCTGCAATGTATTCCATCTCTCATTGCCCTGTGCCTCAATGGCTGCCCCTGGACTCATAAAAAATATTAAGGGAGGAGATGTTGGGAATAAACGCTGGCAAGCCACGTGATCGTCCTTCACCTCTGTCCCTTGGCTGCACTCGCCGTGCTTAGGTACTAACAGCACATGTTCCCAGGCCGCCTTATCACTGCTTTGGCCTTCACAGAGGAAGTACAGGGCCCACGGGACCCTCTCGAGCATGAAAACAGGCTTGTAAATCATGGAACCATATTGTGTGTATACTATATAATAAAGGACCCCGAGAGGCCTCGGGACGCTTCTTTGCCGCACTCCCCGTCTTCGCCTGGTTTGTCGTCGCAACTTTCCCCCCAGAGGAAGATGGGAGCAAAAGATCGGAGTATGAATCTAAGATACAGCTTGGTTCTTGTTTCCCTCCTTGCTTGGGGGAGTCTGGGGGAGAGGGTGCAGAGGGCAGAGGAGGAAGATGGGAGGAATAATAATCTAAGTTACCTTGTGGATCCGGTCTGCTCCTGGGGCTCTCTAACTAGGCACTGCCCTTGGCTTAGGTCTTATGGTAAAACTGAATCAAGTCCATTTTAAAAATTTCATGTAAATTTTAAAAAGTAATTTACCCCTCTTGTGGTCAAGTCTGACAGGCAGTGGATAAAAATAATGGTGGTTATTGGAGTCTGTTGCCATGACATCATTTTACTGGAATTCAGCAGGTAGAAATTGTTTTTTAAACACTTCCTCTGTAGGCCGTTTTTTCAGCATGGAGCCTTATTCAGCCTAATCCTAACCCAACTTCAGTAACCCAACATCATCCTATGGTGGGAATTACTGATTTGGTTAGATCTGAAGCATTTATTCTTAGAAGTATTAAGAGTATGTGGGGAAAGCATTCATGATATTCAGATAGCATCAAAAGCAGTAGCAATAGCTAATGGAGATAGAAGAGAGTCAGATTCTCTGTGCCCATTTACCCCTGCAGAGGGCTTGGCAGGGTAGGCAGGGAGGGGGGACTAAGTTGCTGAATGTTAGTTAAATGATGTAATGTGAACTGACTGCCATCACCTGCCGTCATTTTTACCCACCCTGACTTGGTCACAATAATGGCAAATTAACTTTTAAAAACCATTTCTTGGTTTACTCTAAATTTTGAGATCCTTGGATGAAAAAGGGTTCTAGAAAAGACAAAATATTATTATAAAAGTTCAGTTTACCCTATTCTCCTGTTCCGTTTATTGGGAGGAGACAACGTGCCACATCCATTGACTGTGTACTATTCTGCTTTGCCAAATGAGGAGCTATTTCATGAACTTGGCTTCAGAAACTTGCAATAATAGTCTGGCTGTTTTTGTATAGTAAAAGAATAACAGTCTCCCTAATATCCCCAATGGTGTTATCACTGCAGTGATGTGTATAGTAAGTAATTTGTTCTGTCCATCAGTGGTTTAGCCATACTAAAATTGTTAGTTTAGCACAGTATTAGGACTGCCTGTGTCCTTTAATCTTTTAAATGAGTTCTGATGCTTTCCCCTTGCATTTTCCATGTGAAATCCTTTGTGCTAGTAACTATTGAGAATCCCCTTGTGATTTTACATGGCTGGAAAACAGATCTTGCTTACCAGAGCAATGCAATACCAAGAAAAAAGTGGCTTTGATTGAGAGGTAGTGATGTGAGGGAGGAAGGGGAGTTAAGAGGGTTAACTTCTTTGTATAATGTTGGGGTTTTATTTAAAAGGCTAAAAACAACAAAAGTCCTGTAGCACTTTAAAGACTAATGAATTTTATTTCTGCAGGCATGAGGTTTCATGGGTTCTAACCCACTTTGTCAGATGCAATGAATAGAAATCAAATAGAGGGTGTGTATATATATATACATCCAGGGGTAAGAAACAACAACGGGGAGGGGAGGTGTTAGTAAAATCCATTCAGTTAGAGTAGATGAGGCCTATTCACAACCCTTGATTAGAAGGTGTGAATGTGGGAACAGTGTAATGAGATAACCATTCCAAGTCCCTATTCAGACCCAGTTTGATAGTGTCAAATTTGCATATGAGTTCCAGCTCTGCAGTTTCTATTTGAAGTCTGTTTTTGAAATTTTTTGTAGCAGTATGACAACTTTCAAGTCAACTACAGAGTGTCCTGGGAGATTGAAGTGCTCTCCGACTGGTTTATGGATGTTATCTTTTTTATGTCTGATTTGTGTCTGTCTATTCTTTTGTGTAGTGACAGTCCGGTTTGGCCAATATACATGGCAGGGGGCACTGTTGGCACATGATGGCATATATTACTTTAGTAGATGTGCACATGAATTAGCTTCTTATGGTATGGCTGATATGGTTAGGACCTGTGATGGTGTCACTAGAGTCGATGTGTTGTATGGTTGCTGATGAGTATCTGCTTCAGGTTGGGGGGCTGTCTATAAGCAAGGATAGATCTGCCTCCCACGGCTTGAGTGAGTGAGGGGGATCATCTGATAGAATAGGTTGTAGGTCCTTAATGATGTGTTGGAGAGATTTTAAAAGGCTGTATTTGTAAGAAAAGTATGGACTGGTTTCCTTGTCTTACAATTAAGCCTAAAACATTAATAAATTCAAGTATTTTTCCTGTTTATGTATAAAACTTTTTTGTTTAATCTGTCAGGTACCGGGGGGGGCGGGAGCCTTTAATTTCTTTCCACTTCTCATTTATACCAGTTTAGACTCCCTTAAGCACTGGTGTAGAGAGGCCTATGGGAGTTGGTCTGAGCATGACTGAATCTATATTAGTGTAAGAGGATCTCACTTACCCATCCCTTCTGAATTTGACCTACTTTTGTATTGGAAGCTCTCTGAGACAGTGACTGTGGTTTATTATATTTTTGCACACTATGGCTCAACCTCACTGTGGCCCTGCAATATAAATGTTTAATAATAATACAAATCCCTATTTGTTTTTTTCTAGAGTGCATCACTACAATTTTAGAAGTGGGGAGGAGAATCAAATCCACCCTTTCCTTAGAAATAGGCCTAAATTGTTTTCATTCACACTGATTTCATTTAAATCAGGAATGACTCCACTTCATATAAGGGAGCTATGCCAAAAAGTGAAGGCAGAATTGGGCCCTGAATTTTTAAAGAATTCCTCAGAAAAACATCCTCCAGAGAGCATCATGAGGGAAAAACATTTTGTCTTGTATTGTTGGAACAAGTTGAGTTGGATTTCGTACTGCAGGAATAAACACCAACTGCTCCTATTTCGAAGACCTTTTTTCCTTTTCTCTCTCATTTTAGAAATACAGACCCCTACATACCTTGGAATACAAATCTCCATGCCCTTGTTAATGTCACTTATATATGGGCTGCAGCCCAGCTAGGTCCTGAGCACACCTGCCCACATCCAGCTGAGCAGTTAACCATGTACTTAAGTCCTATTGACTTCATGTACTTAAGTGCAAGCTCCTGTACGGGGATCAGGACCTCCATATTATGAGTTTGTGTCAGAAGTAATGCAGGGAAAGGATATATAAACATGTGAAAAATATCCTGAAATAAAGCATTCTAATTTTATTAAGAAAGATCTAGCGAAAAGCAGCTTCAGCCTCACACCAACTGATCTTGTTCTCTGTTGGATCATGTCCGTCATGTGTCATGAACAGAATCCTGCTTTGTGCACTGGCTCAAGCTATGTTTAGTGGACCTCCAAAATGCATCTTTCAGCAAACCTCTTCAGGATGTCACTAAGGATCAGACTAGGATTTTTGGGACCAAAAATGCAGTCACTGATCAGTCCTGAAAAATATGAGGAGAGCACAAATTGCGCTGATGTATGGTGTACACAGAAATATGAACTGGGAACACTTTACGATTGATGTATTAATATGGAGTGTGCGTTTTCTGCAAGCAGACACAACATCCTCAAGAGGGAAAGAGCTGCATCTAATATAGATTCAGCAATCCGCAATTACAGGAAGGAGTGGTGGAAGCATGCACAGTGGTTGATGCAGCTTCTCTGCTCAGTGGTCCAACCTACAGTAGAGAATTTACAAAGCAGTCAATGTGTAACTGCCGTATGTGAGAAGTTAAAGAAAATCTGCTGTCTTTGGACTTCAGTCTGTTGAAACCAAAGGCATCAGAGATAAATTAACTAACTATCCCTGCATGGTTCTTGGATACATGAACAAGAGCTGTGTCCTATGATGCGTTTTATTTCAGTGCAGTGGAGTTTCTTGGATAGAGGCACAGACCCAAGTAATTTGTAATGAAGGATCGGTCTGGCAGCGTGCACTATCTTCTTAGCAGGTCATCCCTCAGAGACACAACAATGCACATGTCATGAGCTGCAGCTGTCCTGGAGTGCAGGCAATGATATGTGAGTCTCCCCTCCTGTGATCATTACTCCATATGCCATATGGAGCCAGACTAATGCAAACCAAAGCATGAAGTAGATTTTGGGGTGGTTTGAGTTTGGTTTCCGATGTTAGTTTTATCAAGGAAAATGCTAAGTGCAAAATTGGTGAGTCAAATAGTTAATTATTTTCCTATCCCATAACCTGACTCCTCCACCCCTCCCAGCTAATTGTAATTCCTAATTTCTGCTCCCCCCAACCCCAACACACACCTCTTAAGGTTACTGTGTACACAATCTGTAAGACACAATCTGTGTATTCTGTCTCACTACTTGCAATAGATTTCCTAATATAATTATCCACTTTTAACCTATTCAAAGAAAAGATTCTTTTGAAAGACGCAGGGGAGAACCATAAAGAACAGGGAATGCAAGTGAACAGAGACAATGCTTGAAAAAGCCGAGCTTTTTAAAATCGCTTAAACAAAAGTCACTAAACGTTTCCTTGATTGTGAGTTGAGATCCCCTCTCCTTGCACACTTATCCTTCCCCTTCCATTCAGATCATTTTAAAATGTGTTTCTGTTTCCAGCTAGCAGGTGACTAGCCGAAACATGCAGGAAATAGAAGAAAACTTCAGACTCTACTTTAGAGACAGGCATTACAATGATTATGTGTTGGAGAGGTTAATTTATGACAGTAGGTTAAAATAATCTATGAGCTGTAACTTGGCTAAATAATAATTGTGTTGACAGCAGACCATGATCATTAGCTATTAGAGTTTGAAGGATGTAAACACTAAGGAGGGAGTGGCACTTAGTATGGGATGCAACAAGAGCAACGTGATTGAACAAAGACTAATGCAGGCTGCCTAGCATAGGAGGCAAAATGCATAAGTTGTGAGACCTATCAGACTATGGAATAATCATTCAAAAGAAAATGGTGGAAGTGTCATAATTTAGGATACTTAAAGCTGAGCAGATTTGAACTGAGCACTGGAAAATACACTGTCAGTTAAAATTCTATTTTTGGATGGCGTGGGTTTAGGTGGTACAAGAAAGTTTTTTAGCCAACTTTAAATTCTGGTATTCCATCTCGCCTTCCTGCATTATGCCGTATCATATAACCATTTACCAATTCATATGATACAGCTCAATTCCTTCATGCTCCCTTTCTAACTGTATGTTTACATTCAGTCGTGTTTATAATACAGTAACAAAAATCTGTGCTCTGAGAAAGTTGCATTGTATTTTGTTTGAGCCCCTTGGAGCTGAGTCAGACCTTTGCATGCCCAAGGTTCTAACCACTAAGCTATGGGACATCCTGATATGGGGCATCCTCCATCTTCCTCCTGGGGAAGCTGTTCCACTTTGGATAAATATTTAGTCACTGAGCCAAACAGACAGAGTAAGGATGAGTCTATAATCTGGGGGCTAGTGGACCCACCTGGGAGGTGGGAGACCAGGACCACCCTGCTCCTGTGACATTTTAATTATTTAGAGTAGAAAGGCTTCAACAGGGGACATTGAGGGACCCCTGCATCAGAATATCCCATAGCTCAGTGGCTAGGGCCCCCTCCTGAGCTGTAGGAAAGCCCTATTTAAATCCTTTCTCCCCTCGGGCATGGGGGAGGAGGGGAATTTGAGTCTCCCACATCCCAGGTCACTGCTGTAACTTCTTTTCTTCTTCCCCTTATCCCATCAACTGGGGTCGGGTCATCGTGCAAGTGTCTGCCATATTCATCTATCCGAGGTGACATGGAGTCCGAGCTGCTTCTTTGATGTAATCCATCCATTGCTTCCTCAGTGTCTCTTTCCGACCACCCTCTCCTGGCATGCTGTGCTCCCCTTCATTCATCCTCTGTATGTGGCCATACCGGTGAAGTTGCCCTTCCTGGATTTTGTCAGCCAGATCATGGCCTTTGAATTCCATCGCCATGCAGTACACTCCTGACTATACAACTAGCCTGGGGGACGTGGCTTTTGTTTGGCTAATCAGGAGTTCAGATAAGTGAAAGGGCAGGCACCATTCAGCAGCCACATCACCTTCCTCACGGTGGGCTGGGGACTCCTCCTCCTCCCAGTCCTGGCTTGGGCGGGACTGGAGGGGAAAGAAAGGGTGTCTCTGCTCTGCCCTCTTCACTCTCGCCCATGACAGCAGGACTGCAAAGGGCTCCCTGTGCTGCGGCAGGGCTGGTGCCATCCCAATCCCTGCAGATGCAGGGGGGAGGCTGCAGTCCTGGCTGGGCAGAACAGAAATCCCTGGCCAGGACTCTGCTGTGCCCCACCAGGACTGCAGCCTTCCCTGTGCCTACAGGGAGCAGGTGTCACTGGACCTACAGCAGAGCAGGGACCCCGCTGCTGCCCCACTGTCATGGCCCTGCTTACTCCCATCCAGCAGCAGGATGACCTCCCCTGCAGCCAGGAGCTCGTCTTCCTCCTCACAGGCCTGGATGGAGGTCTCTGCTCTATTATTGTTACAATCTCCACGTTATCCAAATCCCTCAGATCCATGAGATACTGGGGTACAAGGAAGGGGTCTGGGTAATGCAGAGGTTCAGATAACAGGGCTTTGGGTAAATAGGAGCATACTGTACTTCAATTTAGCAATTTCTCTTCGGCACGAAGACGTCATCTCCAACCCCTGTAGGCATTGAACGCGCCATCTCTTTATTACCTGGGCTTCTGCTCCAACCAGCATTGCAGGGCGCCCCATTGCTCACTACAGTTGTGCTTTTAGTCTCAGTGGCATAGACGTGTCATACGCAGCCCCCGAGACAGTGTTATTCCACACTCTGCCAGCACTCCCCAGTTTGCACTGGATCTTACATTCAAGCTTGCCATTTTCCATGACCCAGCTGCCTTGACTTGGTCAGTCTAATTTAGCGTCACTCCATTAATCTCTTACGTCCGATTTCCCTGTGGCATCTCTATTGACCCACATGACCTCAGTCTCAGTCATGTTCATTTTCATCCCAGGTCAGCGTAGCTGGGTCATCCCACTGGTTCACTGTTTCCTGTAGACCTTCTTTTGAGGTTGCCCTTTTTGCTATGTCTGCATGTAGCAGCTACTCATGTCTTGCCAGTGAGATCTTCCTCCTGGCATAGTGCATCAATATGATAAATGGTAGCAGACATAGGGTGCACCACCCTTAAATGCAGTCAAACTTTCACTTTCGAGGGACTTGTTTCAAAATGAGTTTGGATCATGTTTTAAGTGAGCTGTAATAGGGCATTCACCATAGTTACTAAATCCTCAGGCACTCTATATATCCTCAGCACCACTGTCCACTTTATCGTATGCTTTTTCTCAGTTTATAGGAGCCCAGAAGCTATCCTTTTGGTGCTCTTTCTGTGACCCCAAGCCTTGCCAAATTACAAATATGGCATCTGTGGTTCCTCGGCCTTTCCTAACGCCAAACTGTTGTTTTCTGAGAAGGGTTCCGTCATTCTCCTAATCCTGAAGTCCAGGATATGTTCCAGTGTCTTCATCACAAGCAACAATAGGATTGTCCCTCGATAGTTTCTACATTGATGGATGCTTCCCTTCCTATGTAGGGGGACCAGAACACACTTGCACCAGTCTTCAGGAATTCTCTTGTCTCGCCATGTGCCTTGAACCACTCAGCTTATCCTTTTTATGCCTCTTTTTGAAGACTTTCACCAGGTCCGCCATCGCTTCATCAGGTCCTACTGCCTGATTGTTCGTCATTTCCTGGGCTGCACGTCTCATCGTCTCCTCAGTTATATCAGGCTCAAGCACCACATTAAGATCACATTAGCAACTCTGCCCTAAAAGAGTTTTTGTCCCATTTAAGTGGCTCTTGGAGTATTGATTCCACCTCTCCTTTACATGCCCAAGTGTTACTAGAAGTGTCCCCTGGTCAGGGCACTAACCACTGGGCTAAAAGTTATAAGATCGTAACAACCACAGCCTCCTCCTTTGGCTGTTTTGTGTAGAGTTATGGCAGGCACCTCACAAGAAACAGCTTAGGTGCTGAAGAAACCTGAGTCCTGGAGACGGGTCCCTGGTTGTGGATCACAAGAAGTGCCTCCACCAGACTTAGGTGCCTGGCTCCAAGAGGGCAGGAGCTCAGCACACACTCCTCTTAACCCCACTTCCCTTTGGTAGCTTAGGTGGGTCCCCACCAAGCGTGCTGGCTTCTGTGTATTCTAGTTTTAGGCGCCTCTCACTCCCCATTTGTTGTATAGGGAGCTGAGGTGCCTAGCCCAGGCTTTGCGGAGCACAGCTTTGTTCCAGTGATTTTCTAGGTGCCTTAAGTCCTTTGTGGATCCAGGCCATAGAGCTTTTCACCAAGCTCCTGGTTCAAATTCACCACATTTTGGCAGTGACCAAACAGCCGTGCCACCTGAGAGCTGTTTGGTGGCCTGTGTTAAAAGTTGTTGGTTTTTTGTCCTAATTGTAGACGAGCGTGCGTTTCACAAAACTGCCACTATTTTTTGACCTTCATTGGCAGACTCAGCAGAGCAAAAACATCAATGAACTTCTAGCCCCTCGGCATGGTTCTTCCACTGCATAGCAGAGGTATACTGAAGGGGAAGTTTTCAAGGCCATGCTTTTGCTGCCTTGTGGCTAAAGAGAGGACTTCAGTTTCCACTGGCAGTATTCCTGAGCTCTGTATGAGCTCTTCATTCCTTTAAAAAAAAATAACTTTGCTAGACAGTAGGAGTTTGGTCGAAGACATTTCCCCTCTATTATTGTTGGATGTACTTTGCACTGTGTAGCGGCTGTCCATCTTAGTAGTGGGTGCATTTTAGTAGTGCTGTCTGTATAACTTGTGAAGTGCTTGGGATTTCTAGGGGGTTGAAAGGTGCAGTAATGTGAATACAATGTAATACTGTTTATATTATGTTTTATTACAATGCAAGTGGAGTTATGGTAGATATCTAGTTCACAAGCTGTTTACACTCTAAACTGAGCCGCTATCTAATTGCCTGTCTGTACATAGGCTCTTTTCTTACATCCTCTAAGGCAAATATAGTATATTGATTCTTGGTGATAACCACAGAGTACACCAAAGTCGAGAAGTTTGCATGTGATGCATTGTCATTTCCCTCAGATAGGCAAGGTGATGTTCGGTTCAGCTTAGAAAGCAAACGTACAGGGACCCCCGCACTGGCGTCTCAAGGTTCAATCAGCCTCTGCAGAATTATGTATACTTGAATCATTAGTCAACTCTATATTCCTACTCCAAAGCATAAAGAACACTCTTCCTCTCTCATAGAGGGTAGGGAAACTCTGACTATAAAACCACTGGGTTTTTTACAGGTAGGAAATTGAAGGAGGCTCTTTACTTAGAAGCAGAACTGCCACATGCACTTAGGTTAGCAAGCAGCCCTTTATCCATGCAGTTTTCAATGTCTTGCATGCATTTTACTCTTTGTGGGCAGTCTGCCTAGCAGTAATCTACTGAGGTCTCATTTCTGAATGAGGTGACATGTTATTCTCATTGCAAATGTATTGGAACTTGCTTTAAGGAACTTCCTTAGTAGGTATTTTAAGCAACCACTTTAAAGTACCCCCAAGCTTTCCAGTTCCATGTTCTGCAGCCGTTAGTTAAACCATCTGTATTAGGCAACTGTTTTGCTGGTCCGTGGGGTGGTTGCTTCAGATGGGTTCAACTTCATTGTCTTCAATCCCCTGAAATCAGACCTATCTTTTTGTTGTTTAGCTTCCTAACATATGCAAATGATTATTTTATTCTTTGCATTGCATTGCTTGATCACTTTTTTTTCTGGCTCCCAAGTGGTTTTCATTTTCACAAAAACTTATTTAGACTGAGAGATCTGAGGATTCCTCTGTAATGTTTCTGTTTATTGGAGACCTAGCTATTATTAGACTGTTTACTTTTAATTCTGAAGTTTAATTATGTTTTTCCTTCTGCTTTTGGTACAGGTGCAGCAATTAGATGGCATTAAGTCTGTCTCAAGTTCATTAAATAGATTTGTTATTGCCCTCTTGTATATTTTTGGTGCTGTAAATAAGTCACTTTTTAGTGGATTGGATTCAAGTTGATGAATCCTTGGTGTTTTACTTCTTTAGTACTACTGAGAAATTTCTTGTATTAGGTTTCCCCATTATCATGGCTTATTAACC
The DNA here is from genome assembly GCA_007922155.1 of Mesoclemmys tuberculata. NCBI lineage: Eukaryota > Metazoa > Chordata > Testudines > Chelidae > Mesoclemmys > Mesoclemmys tuberculata. Next base: position 2,762,136 of record ML675618.1, read on the forward strand.
AGTTCAATCCAAACCACCCTCTGCCACTGAGGTTGAAAAGCCAGATCTGAGCAGAGTTTAAAAAATAAAATAAAATAAACGGTGCACATGTGCATGCATGCGCGCTCTCTCTGTCTTAGAGTACATTTTGGTGTATTTACTTGCATCTTGTAGCCGTTCCCATAAAAAGGAAGCTTGCAGAAGTGGTTTAATAGACGACTAAGATAAATGAACCTCAGCAAAAGGGGGAAGGGGAAAAACATTCCAAGGTTCCCAGGGCAAAACTGGTTATAAGAAATTGTTTGCGAATGTACTGATCTGGTTTCCTTGGCAACAACCAAGAGGAATGTTGAGAACAGCAGCTGCATTAGGAAGCCAGTTCTGTCTATGACAGCAAGGAAGATATCCGTTAATTCCCAGATTTAGCAAACGGGAGCCCTCTTTTGAGAGAGTGGATGTATATATGAAAGAGGGAGAATAATAATTCCCGTAGGGTTTACAGGAAAAGAATCTGTTCCACATGTAGACCTCTTCTGTGCAAAAGGAAGTGTCAGCTGCCTCTGCAGCATCGTCTCCCTCCATCTTTGGACCTGAAAAGAGCTTTCTGAAGATCCCTAGATGCCCATGTGGGAAGAGCATGGACCAGGGCTGGGAACCAGGTAGGCTATGTTCATTCCCTCCAGCAATCAGCTGAGGATCTACAGAAGAGTTAGTGCAGCCTGACACTACATTAACTCTTCAGCTGCCTCTCTCTGTGCTACTAGGGCACTGCTGTTTTTTAAAACTTTACATTTCATTTTTAAGTTCAAAATTTACATTTAAAATTAAAGCGCCCCTTTAAATGTCTAGGAGTCTGGCGGGCTGCAAAGCTGCTGCCATTTTCTGATGCACCACATTGCAGAGGAAACGTATATCCTGCACTCTTCTGGGGAGTCTTACTTTTGTTTTGCTGTTTCTATTTAGAACCGTGGAATGGATTCATTGGGCAGAGGTACAATTTACTGTAGAGTACTTACTCCTTATTGGAGTGAAACCAGACTCGGGGGTAATATTTCAGTCCTGATCCTGTGTGGAGGTCTCAGTAATATAAATTAATTATGCAGCATGAGTAGAGACCGTTCATTTATGCTCTCTGTTGACATTCGGAACATCTAATGCATCTACTTGGGGGTAAAGACACATGCACTGGCAGATGACATAGGTGTTTTCTGTTGCTAACTTATATTATTGTGGCTGTTGTTTGGAGTCAAGTAAGTGTGAAAATTAACGGCTATGAGCCCCATTTAGAGGTGACTCTAGCAAGTTTAGAGGGGACATTAGCTGGTGTAACTTACAACTACTTCCGGTAGTCACTCCAGCAATGTCTGAGGAAATCGCTGCTGAAGCTGTACCCCTGAGGACAGTGGGGAGGAAAGGTTCCTTTAAGTGCATGTTACTTGCAAATTCATGGACAGAGTTTCTCAATCGTATGCCTTTTGAGAGCTGGTTTAGGGTGTGTGTAAAAAGAGACTCCCCCTTCCCTGACAATTCCTAGCAGAAATCTTCATTTACATCAAACCCCAACATTGGCAGCTGTTGTTTTGCCTGCATTTCTGCTGATCCCTCTGCAAATTACTTCTTGTTCCAGGGCCAGTTGTTCAGCAAAAGGAATTTTATTTGACTTCTTCACTAGCCCCGAGCCTCGATTCACATTTTACTTTTTCTAATTAATATTCAGAACAAAAGAGTGGAATGCTGCACACTAAGCAATTAGAGCTCAGGCCTGCAAGAGGCTGAGAGCCTCATAGCATCAGCCCAGAAGTGAGTACCTTGAATTCAGTATTTGAACAAAATGAAAAGGCTGGAAAGAGAACGTTTACAATCCATGGAGCATCAAGCCTTTCCTTTCAGGCAGTGTGTGAAATGCCGCTACTTTGGCCTTTTTTAATTTGTATTGAATAACTTTCAGTCAGAATCCTTTCTCATCTACCCAAGAAGGCCAACTGTCAACAAACCTGAAGGTCAATCTAGTTCACCTTTGCTACTCCTAGCACTAGGAATAAAACGGACTTGGGGGAGGAGGAGAGGGGATTTTTTTGTGCACAGTCCCAGACAAGTTTACCTCTTAAAGAGGTGGTGTGAAGAACAAACATACTCTCATTGACTCATACTGTCTTAGGCCCAACAGACAAAGCTGTAAAATCTGTTCCACAAAGTAGCATTTTTTCCTTGCATGAGTGGGTTTTCTCTTTCTTTCTTTTTCTTTCTTTCAGAAAAGACATTTCAGAGGAAAGAAAGCAGACAGAATCTGCAGCACTAATAGAACCAGCTGCTGTCAATTCTGAAGTGTTTTCTTTTTGCCGAGCGTACAAGCACTTTCAGATTGAGGGCTGGTTTACAGTTAAAAAAAAAATGTACTGTAGTCAAAGCCAGACACAGGGTGTGTTGGTATCCCCATTACCACAGCAGAAGCAAATGTGAACAAGAGAGCTGTTGAAAAATGTACTTCATGTGCCGCAGGAAATTAAAGCAGAACAAAAAACAAAATCATTTTTGTTTTAAAAAAAAGGAATTCTGCAGACGTGTTTGGAGTTGAGATTCTGGGCTGACCTTCAAGGAGGTGCTTTCAGCCCCGTTGTCATCCTGTAGCTCCTGGAGGCTAGAGCAGTCGCTGGCAGGGGTTGTGGGAGAGCTGTCTGCCTCTGAAAGTGTGGTTGTAGCACAGGTAGGCATAGCTGTGCTAGCTGTAATTGGCTCGCATGGATATACACCCATCCATGAGGGTGGCACAGGCTTGTATTTGGCCCATCCACCAGAGGCTAGCTAGTGTTAAGCCAGCCTACCTAGCCCTGCTAGAGTCACTCCTTCACATGGCGGTGAAGTCATATCCTAAGTCAGCCTCCCCTGGCCTGCCTCAGAGATTCTAATACTGCCGGGTGGAGTCTCTGTCGGGCTGCAGTCTATTCCCTGCACCGGGGCTGGGAAAAGGTACAGAGACGGCTGCCTGTCTTCCACCACGCCTGGGCAGGGGAATCCTTGGTCACGGGGAAACAAGGCCCTTTTAGATGTTACAAAGGTGAAGTGCTCATGCTGGATTTTCATCACAAAAGCAAACCCTTTTCAGCTGTGGAAAAGCAAAAGTTGTTTTCTGCTAAAATCCCCCCAAATATCAATGAAAACTAATTGTTTTTGGGCAAAAACTTCCATTTTTGTCCAAAAAAAAAAGCCATGATTTTTCGTCAATAATAAAGGGGGACAAATTTCAGTAGGCCGCAGTGGACAACTTTCTTTTATTTCTGAGAGAGTATCTCTAGCCATGAAAACCATCCCCAACCATAGGCTGGAGAAAGTTTAATGTTATTAAAGTGTGTGCTCGTGTACATGGGGAGGGAGGGGTGTGTGTGTGTGTATATGCCTCCTCTTAATTCCCTTTCCCCCCCCTTTCTTGTGCCTCTCTCCTTATTCTTTCTTCTCCTGGGGGAGGGGGAGAGGGCGGTGTTAGACTCCCTCTTTCCTATTTTTTTCTGAAACCTTAGTGTCATTTTCCTTCCTTCCACCTCACTCCATTTTTTGTACTTTATTTCCTGCACTGATTTTGTCACTCCCACCTTTCATCTCTGTGTTAGCCCCCCACCCCTTGAGATAGGAGGGCCTGGCTCAGGCATCTACTCTCATGCAAACCTGGGGGGCTCAGCCAGGGGAAAGTAATAGTATGGCCCCTTAAAAAAAACAGAAGACAATTTAAAATACGAAGAAGATGCAGACTATTCATGGCTTTAAAAAAAAAAACACACAAGTGATTAGTGCATAAATGGCAATGGTAGTGGACTGACATTTTTCCTCTCTGTCTATCTTTATAAAGCACTGTTAACCCAAGACTGAAATATTGTGTTCCTGGAAACAATATAGATGAGGTAAAATACAGGAAATTCTAACTGTGGCATTGAAATTAGCCATATTAGACTTTTACAAAAGATGAAATAATGAGTCTTTTGTGATGTGTGCACATGCATCTCCGCAGAGAGTATTTCACATACCTTGAAACCCAGTTAATAGGTCCATTTAATATTTAAAACCTATTTATGAGCTAACATAGCCAAACCAAAGCAGAGGAAATGAACCTGAATAAATATTAACAGATTAGTTAGAAGGGTACAGCAATTAGAAGTAAAGATAACACAAAGTCTTTTAAAATCACGAGGACCCACTTATGCCTAGATTCACAAAGGTACTTAGGTACCTAGAAAAATCACAGGAACACACTATGCTTCACAAAACTTGAATTAGATGGTGAAGGGGCAGAGATAGCTTGTGAAGGGGCAGAGAAAGGCACATTAGACAGTAATTCACAAAAGCCAGGACACTAAGTAGGATGCTACTAGGCAGGGTGTGTGCTAAGCCCCCCTCAGGGAGATCAGTGCCTAACTCCAAAGATTTACAGCTGAGAGAGATGCCTAAGGTGGATTTTTGCAAAAAAGCAGGGAGTGAGGGAAGCCTTGTCTTATAACTTTGAGTCCCATATTTAGGGTACCCAGCTGCTGTTTCAGTCATAGAGACATGTTGCATGCAGGTTAATTTGAACATGTGGAACTTTATTAAACCCTGCAGATGGCTTTGTCCATATGCCTGAATTTCTTCCCATATAGTTCCCTGCATTTCTATTGCCCAGTCAATAATAGTCCCACCAGGAGACCTGGCACCCTCTGACTACAATTCCACTGGTCAAGACACAGCTGGTTCTTGTCCCCCACTTCACTTGATGAGAAGGGATTTGAAGTAGGAGCCAACACTGCACAGGTGAGTGCCCTTACCACTGTTTGATTGTGGATAAATAAAATGTTATCACAGCAGGGGGATTCAATCATGGGTTTTCCACAGCCCGGGGGTGAGTGCTGTAACCAGCAGGCTAGATAACTCGTGTGTATGCGCTCACACACCCAGCCCCAGTGGAAGAACTAGGGAGCCCCACCTCTGAGAGAAGGCAAATCCTTGTTTAAATATTCTCTCCTGCTCAGGGGCAGGCAGGACTTGAAGCAGGGGTCTCTTCCAATGTGAGGCCCCTAGCCCCTGGGCTAAAATTTATTGAGGGACCTCCTCGTTCTGCCTATCCCCCACCATTTCGTGTAAGCTTGCGTATAAGGGCCTGATGCTGTAGGTGGGCTTGAGCACACTTACCCCAGAAAAGTTAGGTAGAGGAACGCCAATCATCCCCCCTTTCAGGTATCACGCTGGGGCTTAGGCATTTGGACACAAAGCATGGGAGGGCAGGGAGCAGGTGCAGACATGGAAAGAGATGCCCAAGGAACTTTTACTGCAACAATTTAGGCATCTTCGAGGTTTGGAGGTTGCGGAGCAGGGTTTTTGAATCCTCGTTGGACTTGATTTGGGGATTTATGCTCCTAAATTGTATTTCTCAAAGTCTAGCCAATAGCTCTAGACTACAGCAGTGGTTTGATATTAAAGTTCAAGAGACCAAATAACCAACCTCCACTCATTTGTCTAAAAACAAATTAATACATTGTGAAAAGGAAGCATATGCACCCCTTCCAAGAAGCTAGTGTGTCTCACCCTGCAATTGTCTTTTCAGAGGTGTGCTCCTCGATCATGTGAGACTACCTAGAGACCATACTCTTTACAAGAGAACACATTGTGTCACCTGTGACTAAATTTAATCAATCAGCTTTGTGAAATACTGTGGGTTACTTAGCAGACATGAACATCATTACAGGAAGAACTTGATACATATCAGGTAGCCTAATTACACAGTATTCCCATTTAATATTACATATACAGTATTAGTCCTGTGTAGTAATAGCTGTTAATGTGTTGCAAGTGTGTGTATAATGTGTTCACTACCAGGAGCTAGTTAAGGATCTTAATCCTTTTGTGACTGTAGCCCAGTTTAGTACTGCTATTAACTGAATAGGGGGTACATACTGTTTTACACATAACTACATAAACAAGTAAAAAGGCACCCAGTTATGAAGGGCATGGAAGGCAAAATTGTAGGATAGGACTGAAGAAGAAAATGTACCGAGCGCACTTCCCCCTCCTTTGTAATCCGATGTTTTCTGTACATTTTAGGGGGCTATTTTTCTTGGTTCCATCTCGTTTATTTTCCTCATAGGCATTGTCACAGAGGAAGTATAGGTCCTCTTTAGCATTTCTAATCCTTATCAGTGATCACAGATTGGAGTAGGCAGGGGAGTTTAGGGGTTGAATATTAACCCCCACAAGTGCTTCCAGGAATGATTTGAAGTAGTACACTAAACCTTCTGTTTGATCAACAGAGAAAGAGGAGTAAATGGTCTAAACTTTGAAATAAAGACCTGATAAGTGAAAACCTGAAAAAAATCATTCAAAAGTCCAAAAACTTCAGCCGCTTGTTTTCTGTCATGGTAAGGTGAGGGACTAAGCCGGTCTCAGATAAAACTGATCTTGTCTCCAAGGCTGATCTTACTAGAAAATGTAATTTTTTTATTGAATGCTGGAAGCATATGCTGTTAGGACATCTGACTAAATTCCTTTTAATCTTTACATGGAAGGCTAAGCAGCCTTGTGTGGATCCCATGGTTTGTTTTTTTAAAAACAGATGAAGAGAATGGCTTATGATTCACCTCCATATTCTCTCTCTAGGTCAGAGATTCACTGAGGCCATCTACTTGAAGATGGCCTTAGCTCCAATACATCCCGCAGTTATGTGGTATTTATTAAATATTAGCCTTTGTTCAGGCCTCCTGCTGTCTGAAAAATATTTCCTCACAGACAGACCTATATTTTAACCATTAATCTACCACAGCCAGCTGCAGCTGTCTATCCACAGCCTTTTTCTAGCCGGCAAGATGAAAAGATGGCAACAACCGAAGCCCTAACAGGCAGACTTTTTTCACTCTTCCTTCTCTCATTTCAGGTTTGTCGGTGATGGCATGCAACACCACCCCCACAGCCAGTGCCGTTGCTCTCAATGAGAGCACCCCATCCCCAGGTGGCAGTTACACCCCTCTGCCCGCCCCCCTCAGGAGATCGTTGGTAATAATAATGGTATTCATGGTTGCAGTTGGATTTTTTGGGAATGCTGTCGTCTGCCTCCTTGTCTACCAGAAGCCAGCCATGCGGTCAGCCATCAACCTGCTGCTGGCAACTTTGGCCTTTTCCGACATCATGCAGTCTTTGTTCTGCATGCCTTTTACCGCAGTGACAGTAATGAGCATGAAGTGGAACTTCGGGGCTCACTTCTGTCGGATATCAGCTATGCTCTACTGGTTGTTTGTCTTGGAAGGCGTCTCCATACTCTCGATCATTAGCGTGGACCGCTTCTTAATCATCGTTCAGCGGCAAGACAAGCTGAACCCGCACCGGGCCAAAATCATCATCACCGTTTCCTGGGCACTGTCCTTCTGCATTTCCTTTCCTTCAGTGGTTGGATGGACATTCGTGGAAGTGCCAGCCCGGGCTCCCCAGTGTGTTCTGGGGTACACGGAAGTGCCTGCTGACAGAGCGTATGCCGTGCTGCTGGTTGTGGCAGTTTTCTTCATCCCTTTCAGTGTCATGCTGTATTCTTACCTTTGCATTCTAAAGACTGTGAGGCGCAATGCCCTGAGGATCCACAACCACGCTGAGAGCCTTGGCTTGAGCCACGTGAGCAAAGTAGGCCCCATGGGACTACAGAAGCCTCACCAGATGAACGTGGACATGAGCTTCAAAACCCGAGCCTTCACTACCATTCTCATTCTGTTCATTGGCTTCTCACTCTGCTGGCTTCCACACACAGTGTTCAGCTTGCTCTCTGTGTTTAGCAGACAGTTCTACTGCAGCCCTTCTTTCTACATCACCAGCACCTACATCCTGTGGCTGAGTTACCTCAAGTCTGTGTTTAACCCCATCGTCTACTGTTGGAGAATCAAGAAATTCCGTGAGGCCTGCATGGAGTTCATGCCTAAAACATTCAAGATCTTCCCTCAAGTGCCTGGACGAACAAAGAGGAGAATACAGCCAAGCACAATATACATCTGTAGCGAGACCCAGTCAGCTGTTTAAGAGGAAGCTATGGGCCACTGAGGATTGGTTAAAGTAGGCAATAGTTTGTATCTACTCTTTACTTTCTGTAGTCTTCGTAAGTCTTTAAGATGCCACATTGTTCAGTGTATTAAGATTGTATTTCTAACTTCTCCCCCAGCTTACAAATCACTTATTAGTACTGCTTCAGTTAAAACCACTCGATGCAATAATGTTGCAATACTTGATGCAATGTAAAAATATCACTTGTGACCAAAAAAATATAGTGCATCTAATACCACCCTAGTAACAGCTGGAAACACACATCCTTTTTTAAAATAAAGATATTGTTTTCATCACACACTTCAAGTGGAAAAAATTACAGCAACAAGAATAAAGATGTGGGTCAGCCCTAAGACCAGAGTATCAAGAGCTAGAACAAAACATGTTTTTAATTCTGCTCATTACCAAATCACTACAGAATTAGAATCCTCCAATCTTGCTGTGCATTTTCAGTACGGTGTGCAATGAGACTCGGAGGTGGTAATGATTGTTCTGTGTGGTGTGTGGTACAGCAACCCCCTCCTGGGTCTCACCTGTGGGCAACAGTCTCTCCTGGCCGGGGGGGCCGGAGGTAATTCCACCCCAAGCTGGACAAGTCTTTTGGCTTTTCCTTCCCCTCGGCACCTCTCCCGCAGAGTGTTTGGGTGCAGGCCTTTCTTCAGGCCTGAGGGGCGCCCTTCAACCCCACCGGGGAGAGTCCCAGTCTGTGTATGTGACCCAGGGAGGGACCTTGCTGCAGCTCCCTCCGAGGGCTGCAGGGGTGGTGGTGGAGCCCTGGAGTCTCAGAGAACCACCAGTTCTGCCTGCAGGCTGGGATCAGGGTCTCTCCTGCTCCCTTTCTCCAGCTGTAGAGAAAACACTACATCCAGTCCAGGGGAATCCCTCCTCTAGCTGCCACACCCTTCTAGCAGCTGCTTGCTCTCCTTCACCTATGTCTGTCATTCCCCCCCCCCAGGTCTTTAGGGAAGGCAGGGTTTAAGTACACCTGGGTTAGGCTCTCAATTGGGTCCATGTGCCTCTAATTGACCTGCAATACCCTCTCCCCTGCCTGCAGGGAAAAAGGCTTTTAGCAGTCTAGGGCTCACATATCTGCCCTGGTGTACCCTTGTGTAGCCCTCTGGCCTGACTTTACGGCAGGTGGCGTAACCGCAATGTCAGATCAAGTCTGTTCATCACACACACACCCCCCTTAGAAGCTGGCACTAGGTGAGGTGCATATGGCCACTAACACATTGTTATACTGTGACAATGACTAACTGTGGTGTAGCTTTTCCTTAAAAAAAAAAATAGTCTTAGCTGTCATGGCCTTCGCCACTCCCCATGTGAGATTTTTCACAAATGAGCTTTTTCTGATTTTGCTAGTCTCCCTTACCTAATGTGTACATTGACACGTAGATTAAGATTCGTTGATGGAAAGCGTATACAACCTGTATCTGGGTGATAGTTCTTACCTCCATTTTACAGATGAGAAACTGAGGCACAGAAAGGAAATGACTTGCCTTTGGGCATACAGCCACTCTATGATGGACCAGACGTAGAATGCTGAAGTCCTGGCTTCGAATCTCATTCACTGACTTATAAACTATCCTCCTCTTATTTCTATCTTCAGCGTTCTCTGCTCTCCTGGTTACGCAATCTCATTGCCATTCGACCTAGTCCTACTGTACTCTGCAGAGGCCTTCTCCAGTTCTCCATCCTCAACATTTTCCTTGTCACCCCTCTGGTCCTGTCTCACATCCCCAGTTTGTCCATGCTGTATCCTTTATCTTACCCCAAGATTGATCTCTCCACACATGCCATGCACCTAGTCTCCCCCGATCCTGTCCCTTGGCTGGTTGTAGTGCTGTGTGGGGCCAAGAGGCACATGCACCAAGAGGAAGATGCAGAAGAGAACCCATATGAACCTTGGCTGGCTTTTCCTTCACACTGCCTGATGCCACATGGTGCTCTGAATGGTCGAGAGAGCAGGAAGAGCAGTGAGAGGGGGAGGAAAAGGAGAAAGGCTAGACTGCCCAGTGGCAGGAAAAGGAACAGTAAGGGAAACCATATTTAGTTCACATGACCCTGTTTCTGCATATAAGCTATGATGAATGACAGTAACAGCTGGGGCAGATACATGATTGTCACTCCAGAGGTGGCCTTTAAATCGCTCAGACTTGGTACACTCAAGTTAGTTTGCAGTAGCCTGTTTTGTTAAAGATTCATGTGCACAAATTAAATTGCTCTACAGCCATCCCACCCACTGCTCCCAGTCCATGCCACCAGACCAGTATTGTCTCATGATCAAAAGCTACCATGAGATCAAACAATCTGTATGGAAAGCTGCCTAGTATTCCCCTTTCTCACAACCGAAAGCCATCTCCCCTCATGTTAGGGAAATGAACGTGATTGGAAGTTAGTTTTAAAAAAATCCCATTTTTCCCCAGAGGGAGTTATTCTATCTGCATCTTTCCCCCAAAAGAACAATGTAAGGCTTGGTACAATAACTTAACAGGTCCCTCAATGTCCGATGTTTTCTTGATCCATGACCAAGCTTCAAGTCAAAACCAAAGAGTGGAAAACCTTGTGGTTATAGCAAGATTACCAAGTGGCTACTAACTAAAACCCATGGGAGGCAGCCTCGCCTCAGGGTGTCTCAGATCTAGTACAATGGTGCCCCTTCTTCTGTCCCCTCTCTTGGGGAAGATTGCGTAAGTACTGAGAAACACTTACATAGTTAAAATGGCTACAATGTCTGATTTCAGGGAGGCTGTAAAGTTAAAAAAAAAAAAAAGATTTCCATGAAGGTCACCTTAGAATAAAGGATGTTTAAAATCTGCACCAAATTAAAAGTTTAGAGAAAAGTAAAATAGCAGAGTACTCCACATTATCTGAACCTCATTCTAACATGGGGTTGTTAAGGTATAATGGCTGATGGCCGGGAAAGCTAGTGTCAAAAAACATGACTAACCTCAAGCTTTTTGCCAGATAACGAAGCTGCATTAATTTCAGATACCCACTCCGCACAGAAGAGTGGTCAACGCCGACAGCCCTCACAGCAAATATTATCAGTGGGGCAGTTCGAAAACCAGAGCAGGTTCAGAGACTGGGAAGTAAGGAGGATTTAAAACCTCAAAAGCACCTTTCCAGAAAAGGTGGTGGTAAAAAGCTAACCTGAACACAGCATTTTTTTATTTCAACCCAATGCACTAGTCACGTTCCCTAAGAAGAGATGTTTTAAAGAGTGAACCATGTGGATACAGATATTTAACCATTTAGAGTAAATAGATATGTCAGTCTGTGGAGAAAACAGGATCTCTCTTTCATTTTGTTGAGATGATCACAGAAAAATTAACATCATGCTGTGGCTATAGTAATGTCAGCAGGGGCTTACAATCATTCAGTACAAACAAGCCAGGTCAAGAAAAGACATTCTTCAGGTGCGTAGCCTGTTTCTAATTTTGGGAACAGTTAAAATGTATTTAAGAAAAAAAGAAACCACGCTTAGCTCTGATAAAACATAAAATGTGTCTAGGCATATTCTGCTTAATAGCTCCAGGTTGCTGAAGGATTGACTGCTAAGAAAAAAATATGGAGCGGACACAAAGCAATTTTTGCTGGTTTGCCCCAATTTCTCTTAGCCTGTCCCCTTCTTACCTGCTTTTCTTCTCTTCACTTTTGGTTTTGAGTTACAAGTTAGTGATTTGCACAAAGAATTGATTCTTTTGTTAAAAGTAACTCCCTCTTTCCTATTTTTTTCTTCTTCCTATACTAAACACTCTGCCTTTTTCGCTCTTCTTATAAAAATAAGATTTGCTACACCAAAAAAACAGCTGTATCCTCTGAGTGACACTGGTAAGCATCTGATGCTTCAAAGAAATTTTAAAATACACCTGGCCAACTGTGTAATGAATATTGGGGAGAACTTTCCTCCTTATGCAATAAATTTTAGGTTTGAAGCAAAAGATGCTACTACCATGGTCAAGACTGTCCAGTCCTTTTAAATTTTCAGTTTATTATTTTAGAGGGAACATGTTGTGTAAAGACACTTAGTTGTTCCTTAATGTACTGCTCTTTAATGTTCTCCTAGTCAAAAGCAGAATGAGTGATGAGTTTTCACAATGCCCTTTAATAACTTCAGGCCTTTTTTTTTTTTTTTTTTTAAAATATAAATTGTAGCATCCTTGTAATCTACTATTGTAAGCAGGTCCTATCACTCCTCTATCTTTGCTACCTTTCTCTGAACCTTTTCAATCTCAGCTTTTTATGTTAAAAGGAAAAACTGGACAGCCCTCTGGATATTATTTAATATAGTGTAATGTTTCGTATTGTTTATCCTTTTGTAATACAACCAAGGATCATTTTATTCATTGAGAAGTTTAAACTTTGTATTATATTAAAAGTGTCAGTTGACATATGTATAGTGAAACAATGAATTCTAGCACATAGTACAGTTAAAGGAGTAAGTCCTAGGCCTTCAGGGGGTAAATCTATTGTCAGTCTTATTGAATTCCATAATCCAACATCCTCAAGACAAAATAAGCAGAGACCAACAATCATGAACATAGGCACTAGCATCCCAGCTCAGACACGTGGTCCATCTAGGCTGGTATCTTGCCTCAGACAGCACCCAGTGTCAGAAGCTGCAGAGGATGAGTTGGGGTACAATTTTGAATAGTATGCAAACAGTCTAAACATCTTTCTGAAAAGCTCCAATCCAACATAGGTTGGTTTAAGTTCTGAAGTATGAGCTCATATCCCTTCCAATTTTTATCCTATCTAATGTAACCATGGATGTTCTCATCCATTTAGATGTCCAATCCTTTTTGAATTCTAAGAGTCTCAAAAATACCTTGGTGGCAGTGAGCTCCACATGTTCAGTACATATTAGAAGGAAATGACTTGTTACCTTGAATGGCCCCTTTGTTCTTTTATTGCAAGAAAGGGTAAAGCTGCCACTGATTTTTCTTTTACCACTCAAAGTTTTGCATTCCTCATTTTCCAATGGACAGAGGTTAGTCTTTCCTGAGAATCTAAAAATAGCCCCTAGATATATTTCACTGATGATCATGATATCACTTAGTTGCAGCTGTTAATTTTTCTGTACTTCTACGCCCTTTTGTCCTTGCCCACAGAGAAACCTTCAACATGGATTTGCAATTTATGACAATTGGGTTGCTTATTTTAAGTTCTTGTCTATAGAAGGAAGTGGCTCTGATTTAGTTTAAATTTGCTTTTAAACAGATTTAGTAAAACTGGTGTAATCCCTTGTGTAGGCATTAATCTTAATCAATCCACATTGAACTCAGATAAGCCTGGTTTAAACATGAACAAGTATGCAACAGACTTTTGCACTGGTTTAGTCACACCTTAAGTTCAACCAATGCAACTTTCTCATACAGACAAGCCTTATGACACCACAATATCACACCTCCAGGAACAACCCCAAATAATAAAACATTTCTTACTAATATCAAATAGTTACCACGTAGTTCTGGAAACCAGCATGACTAGAAAGCCCCATCACACAACACGAGAGGTCACCCCCCCCATCACCTCTCCAGAAGACTGACAGACAGAATTACTTTGAAAAAACAAGGGAACCCCTCACAGCAGCGTATTCCAGGTCTCTCTTATGTAGTCTTCTCAAATCAGTTAAGTTTATATTCTAGAAGGGCATCATTTAAAATTATGGACTGGAGGCCTGTAAAATATATTAAGGTAAAAAAGTTTGAGAAATCAAGTGTTCTGATTGTAAGACGTGAAAAATCAATTTACACTCTGGTCTGATGTTGCATAATTAATATAAGAAATACTTAAATAACCTTTAACATCAACTAAGACTTGGAACTTTAAACTTGTGTCCCTGGGTATTTTGGATTCTTCCAGTACTCGCATGATGTGCAAAGCCAACATTTGTTCAGTAGATTTTCCTTCTCAGTAGAGTTCACTTTTTGTCTGTAATGTCTGTTAGGCTAATGTACTTCAAGTTGCTCCACCAAGCTCATCCTTGCAGTAGCTGTATTTAACTTGCCAAATCAGGGATAATTTCACCAGTTGGTCATACAGTACCAGAAGGAAGCATTTAGACTTGCCAACTCTGGCATGCTCAATGACGACTAGTTCCACTGAATCTCTGATAAACTCAAACTTAGTCAGGCGACAGGAAGGCAGAAAGCATATTAAGTGATAAAAAACTCCGCCCAAAAGCTCAAATTGACTAGTGTTCAAGAACAAGGACAACCAATTTATCCAGGACTTGCTCAACATTTTTACTATTTGATTTGACCACCTCTCAGAGGCACAATTGAACTACCTACCAGTAAGGCAACACTTTACTCATGTATATATTTCTTTTCCTTCATTTAACACAGTCACATACCAGGGTACATATCTATCTAGAAATTAAGTTAGTTAGTAATGAAAATAATTTATTAAAATCAACATGCTTACATTTGTACTTTCTACATATTGCTGGATATGTTCATTGACATACCAATCAAGAAGTCAAAAAAGCCAAAGAGCAAGCATAAAGGTTGCCATAGAAGCAAGCTTGATGCAAGGGTACTTTTAGTTGTGTAATTAGCCATTAACGTTGTAGCAAATAGCTATCCTTTCTCCCTTTGGAAGTAGCAGCACATTTCATAATCAGTGTTCACAGGGCATAAACCTATTAGCTTACAGTTCAGACAATGTTCTACAGCAAGGAAACACTCTACATTAGTAATTCAGAGGCAGGCATCAAACAGATGACATGAAGAATTAGCTCATTAATGCCAATGTAATTTTAATATAAAATTACATAACTGGAGATTTAAATCATGCTGATCTATGTAGAATACTCAGACTAAAGCTAACTGGGAAAGTGAGTGATTGTATTGCTATAGAGAAT